>PVKS010054534.1:0-10020 GCA_004027875.1 Aplodontia rufa
AAAAAAAAAAAAAAAAGATGCTGCTCCCTCTCAGTAATTCTCCAATTTGTCAATCTATTGACCTTTTTAGTGAGCTTTAGATCCCACCCAACATCCTGCTGAAAATATTCTTTCCTTAAAACAACATTCTGGGGGCTGGGGATATGGCTCAGTGATAGAGCTTAGCATGTGTGAGGCCCTGGGTTCAATCCCAGCACCTCAAAAAAAAAAGTTCTGATTTGATTTGCAAGTTATCATTAAAAATAACTCTGGGAATCTCTTTTCAACCTCCCTTTTGGCATTCCTTCAAAGGCTGGGAAAAGAAAAAATAAAGGAGCCAGGTTCTCCATGTGGGAGAGGGTGATTTCACTCTACAGTTTACTAACCCCTGTACTGACTGAGAAACAATGGGATGCTGGCACTCACCCACACTGAAAGTAACACTATGGCCACGGTTCAAAGGCAGCAGGACAGTCAGCAAGATTAACCAGAGGTCAACATCAGTGTGATGGCTAGAGTTTCAGAGACACACACACGTGAATGATACTGTGACTACACTGCTTTTACTAATCAGTGTGTAGCCAGCACTTGACTCACAGTATGTGCTCAAGAAACATTTGCTGAATAAAGAAATGGATGCACATCGTGACTGTCAAATTCAGCCACGTGAACTTCACCTAGAGGTGGAAAGGGACTGTGACATGTTAAAATGAGACTAGCTCAGGGAGGCACTATGTGGTCTGACCAGGGCTTCTAGAAGTAATATGTACTGGGAAACAGAATGGCTGAAGGCTACCCTACAATGTTGATACTGCCTGGAAAATCAGTGGACTTGCTGATTAGCAACTCACGTGACTGGGAGCTCCTTGAGGGCAGAGTATATCCACAATGGTATTGCTGTGTACCCTGCCCTCAGCACAATGGTAAACTGAATGAGCATTTCCTAGCTGAATTAATGATTGACCTGCAATCCACGCTGCAGCCCATACTGAATGACATTTCCATTCCCCAGCACATGACAACAAGTACCATCAGTATTCTACCCCAACTCTACTTTATAATCCAAATTTAACTCCTTAATTCTCACTCAGAGCTAAATAGTGGCTCTTTAATTTCCAATAATTGAAGTCTAAGTTATTTGGGCTAAGTTGCTCATAAAAAAAAAAAAAAAAAAGCTAAAAATTTAGAAGAAATATCAAGGAGCTGGAGCGGTGGCTCAGCGGTTGCGGCATTTGCCCAGCATGCGCGAGGATGCAGATTCGCACCCCAGCACCATGTACACAACGAAGTGTCGGAGTAACAAAAGCCACGTGAAAAACTAAAGAAAACTGATTCTCTCTTCTCTCTCTCACCGTCCCTCTTTTAAAAAAGCCAGAAAGAAAGAAGGAAGGAAGGAAGGAAATATTAAAACCCCTTCAAAACCATCAACATGCTGACAAGATGGTAAAGAAATACGGGTTAAAGCCAAAGGAAGAGAGAATGCCGAGGCGAATAACCACAAAAACTGTGTCTTGTGAGGACGTCTGCCAGTCCCTGAAAATCTGAACGTCCTCGTCAGCGACCCTCTGAAGGAAAGGAGTCAAAACCCAAACCCCAGAGCCTTTACAAAGTGAGGAGGCTAAAGGGAGAGCTTCTCGACGCTAAGCTAAGATTCTAGAGAACTCCTGAGGGGGACCAGGAATTGCATGACCCTCTCCTGACATTGCAGCTGGGGGTCGGATCGCTTATTCATCCAAGGTACAAAGCATACTATATCTTAGAATTGGTTGAAGTTGGATCTGGGCTGAGAACGACTCATATTTCCATGATGAAATTTCTTCTCTACATTTCTTGGGAAAGTTCTGTCATGCCTAGGAAAAATCAGTTGAGGAATCTGGAAAATGAAAGAAAGTACTACAAGCTTCCTGTGAGACTAAAGCCTATCAACAAATGTAGACACTGTGGGTTTGAAGGAATCTACCAATGTCAAGTTGAAAGCAAGAGCAGAAAATACTAACAAAGAATAAAAGATTGACACTCCTGCAACCAGGACAAGAGTAGGTAGGATGGAAAGAGGTGGCCAGGATCTAATCAGCTGGTTTTGCTTGCAAATGCTGCCATGTTAGTACATATTTATGAGTACCTGTGCTCATGGCCCTGTGTGCTGCTAACAGTGAGTCATTCTTGCAAATAAAAAAAGTGTTTATAAGCTTATTTGCATAATATGACCTTTACAAATCTTGTAAGTGATGATACAAGAAATTAAGTTTTGGAAGCAAGTCCTTAAACTGGCAGTTCTAACACATTTGTGTAGTGTTACATCCTGCTCAGAGAGATGAATGTTCTATCATTTGAGTACTACCCCAAAATGCTTGCCCAGTGTCTTCCAGTGTTTAATATTTGCAATGGGGCTATGTTGCTCCGCAAATTTTTTTTTTGTGCTAGGATTAAACCCAGGGCCCTGCACCTGTTAAGCACATGCTAAGCACACACTCCACCACTGAGCTACCCTCCCAGCCTTCTCTGTAAGTTTTTGTTTGTGATGTTGGGGATGGAACCCAAGTGGTGGACATATTAAGCAAGTACTTACCACTGAGCTACACCCCTCAGTGTTCTCTATAAATATCTTAAGAGAAGCAGCAAAGAGAAGATATGGATATAATGGCGAAATAGTCTACACAAAATCAGACACTAAAATGTGAATTAGCAACCAAAATCCAGAAGATTATCAGAACCTATTTTGAAAATTTATACTCTGCCAAGTTTGAAAATCTGGAGGACATGGACAGGTACTTGGACACATACAACATCCCCTCATTAACACAGGAGAACATTGAAAATCTAAACCAACCTATCACAGATAGTGAAATCGAAACTGCAATCAAAGCTCTTCCAAAAAAGAAAAGCCCAGGACTGGATGGACATATGGCAGAATTCTACCAAGCCTTCACAGAAGAACTAACACCGATCCTCTACAATCTCTTCCAGGAAACTGATAGAGTGGGAACACTCCCAAACACTTTCTATGAAGCAAATATTACACTGATAACCAAAATCCAACAAAGACATGTCAAGAAAAGAAAACTACAGACCAATTTCCCTGATGAACATTGATGCAAAAATCCTTAATAAAATTCTAGCTAATCAGATACAAAAGCACATTAAAAACATAATACATCATGATCAAGTGGGCTTCATTCCAGGAAAACAAGGCTGGTTCAACATACGCAAATCAATAAATGTAATTCACCACATAAACAGAATTAAAAACAAAAATCATATAATCATCTCAATTGATGCAGAGAAGGCATTTGATAAAATTCAACACCACTTTATGCTCAAAACTCTGGAAAAGATAGGGATCAAGGGAAGATACTTTAACTATGTCAGATCCATTTATGACAGACCCATAGCCAACATTATCCTCAATGGAGAAAGACTGAAAGCATTTCCACTGAATTCAGGAACAAGACAAGGCTATCCGCTATCCCCACTCTTGTTCAATATACTCCTTGAAACCCTTGCCAGACCTATCAGACAAGACATGGAAATCAAAAGTATCCGTATAGGAAAAGAGGAAGTTAAGTTACCTCTATTTGCTGATGACATGATTCTATACCTAGAAGACCTAATAAGCTTGACTAGAAAACTCCTAGAGCTTATAGGCAATTTCAGCAAAGTGGCTGGCTACAAGATCAACACCAGTAAGTCACCAGCTTTCCTTTACTCTAGCAACTAATCTGCAGAAGAAGAAATCAGAAAATCTCTCCCATTCACCATCTCCTCCAAAAAAATAAAATACTTGGGTATTAACCTTACAAAGACTATTAAGGACCTCTACAATGAAAACTATCAAACAATAAAAAAAGAAATTGCAGAAGACCTGAGTAGGTGGAAAAACATTCCATGCTCATAGTTAGGCAAAATTAATAAAAATGGCCATTCTACCCAAAGCCCTATACAGATTTAATGCAATCCCCATCAAGATACCAATGGCATTCTTCACAGATATAGAAAAAGCAATTCTCAAGTTCATATGGAATAACAGAAGACCCAGATTAGCCAAAACATTACTCTGCAGGAAGGAAGAAGGAGGGGGCATCTCAATCCGTGACCTGAAATTATACTACAGGGCCGTAGTAGTAAAAACAGCATGGTATTGGTATCAAAACTGAACTGAAGACCAGTGGAATAGAATAGAAGATTCTGAGATGAACCCCCATACCTTTAACTATTTGATAAAGGGGGCAAAAACATAGTGTGGAAGAAAGACAGCCTGTTCAACAAATGGTGTTGGACAAATTGGACAGCCATGTGTACACAACTGAAGCTGGATCCTTACTGTTCGCCCTGCATAAAAATTAAATCAAAATGGGTCAAAGATCTGGATATTAAGCCAGCAACTTTAAATTTACTAGAAAGAGAAGTAGGATCAACACTACAGGACATAAGGAGTTGGCGGCGCCTTCCTTAACAAAACTCCCATGGCTCAAGCAGTAACGTCAAGAATAAATGAATGGGATGCAATTAAACTAAAAAGCTTTTGCACAGCTAAAGATTTAGTCAAGAGCATCAAGAGAGAACCTACAGAATGGGAGAAAATCTTTGCCTGCTACACCTCGGACACCTGGCTAATATCCAGAATATACAAAAAACTAAAAAACCTAAACACCAAATATCCAATCAATAAACGGGCTACGGATCTAAAAAGAAACTTCTCACCAGAGGAAGTCCAGAAAGCCCATAAGTATATGCGAAAATGCTCCATATCACTAGCAATAAGGGAAATGCAAATCAAAATTTCAATGAGATTCCACCTCACTCCTGTAAGAGTGGCAAAAATGAAGAATACAAACAACAACAGATGCTGGAGGGGCTGTGGGAAAAGAGGAACACTGTCACACTGCTGGTGCGACTGCAAACTGGTTCAGTCACTCTGGAAAGCAGTGTGGAGACGCCTCAAAAAATTAGGGCTGGAACCACCTTATGACCCAGCTATCCCACTCCTGGGCATTTTCCCAAAAGAGTTAGAATCAGCATATTATAGAGATACAGCTTCATCAATGTTTATAGCAGCTCAATTTACTATAGCTAGACTATGGAACTAACCCAGATGCCCCTCACTTGACGAGTGGATTAAAAAACTTTGGTACATGTATACAATGGAATACTACTCAGCCATTAGAGAAGACGATATTATGGCTTTTGAAACCACATGGATGGAGATGGAAAAAATTATGCTAAGTGAAGTAACCCAATCTCAGAGACTCAAGGGCCTAATGTTTTCTTCCATTTGTGGAAGCTAGAATACATGGGAAACAGTATGTTACATGGAAGCTAATAATCTCAAATTGTATGAATTTTTACGCAAACAGAGGGATCATTGCCTAGGATACCTAGAGGTGTATGGAGGGGGTCAGGGTGGGGGGAGGGATTAGGAAGGATATCTAGGAGACTGGAGGGTGGGAATATGGGGGAGTCATCTCAGAGGAGATCTCTGAACTCCATGAGATATCCATTTAACACAGGGGTTCTTCTGGGGGAAACACAGAATCACGGGGAACCAAAGGGGGACATCCTTAACATAGCATCAGCCTTGGATAACTATGTAAATACACATTTGTTCTTGATTGTTTGACAATGATTCCCCCTCAATTGTAACTCCATATTCATCTAATAAAAGAAAAAAAAGAAATATGAATTAGCAGAAGCAATGAATTTCAATGACAAAGGAGAAGGCAGAACAAGCAGACAAAATATTTTCATTGCTAAAACAGAAAGTAACCTTCAATGAGGCAAATACACCATAATGGCCCTGGAGATGCCTTCCATGCCACGCAGCAACACAACCAACACCAGGATCATATGAAAACATTTTTCTTTCTGAACTATGAGTCACAAAATAAAGATCAATAATATCAGACAAAGCAACTAATGTTTTGTATATTTAAAATTCTATTTTAAGAGTAATTTAAAAATACTAAATAATGGTGATAATATTTAAAAATTTTAAACAATATTTTCTGAATTCAAATAGTTTTATTCTTATCATTTTCAACATAGAATTTAGAACTACTCTGAATAAAAAGCAAGCTTTTTAATCAGTAGACCACTAGAAAATCCCTTAGCACAAAATAATAGGTATTACTGCTAACTTGGGAAATGTCAGTATGTTTTTAAAAAATAATTCCATCATTTTCTGGATGATTATTACTGTGGTGGTTGTTATTATTTTTTTTTAACAGAAAAAGGCTCTTGATTCATCTTTTTTTATGTTTTAAATGGTGCTGAGGATTGAACTAAGGATGCTTTACCACTGAGCTACATATCCAGTCCTTTTTAAAAATTTTTTATTTTGTTACAGAGTCTTGCTAAGTTGCTGAAGCTGGCCTTAAACTTGGAATCCTCTTATCTCAGCCTCTTGAGTCACTGGGATTACAGGTGTGCACCACCACACCCACCTCCTGATCCATCCATGGAAATCAATACACCCACTATCAGTCACATATGCTAAAAAAGATTACACAATGATCGAGACAGGAGGGACTATTGTCCACACACTGCAAATGAGCAGATATAAACTACTATTAAAATAAATAAATGATTTAACTTGGGTTAAAAAATTTCATGAAAAAATATACCATACATACATTAAAACCTGTCCCATTTTCCCACTGGACAGCTGGCATTCAACCTAATGAACCCATGCACAAGGCTGCAATCCTGAACATCACACTTGCTCCATATTCTAAAGGCTAAGAGAACTGTTTACACACTTGTTTGGCAATCACAATGGAATGTTTTCTGGAAAAAAAATCTTCCAAGTACGTGCCATTTTTAAATGAATCATTGTTTTTGGTTATGGGTATTAACAGCGTGGCCAGTAGTGTACTTTTCACCAGCTTCCCCTAACCCTATCAGCTTATGTGACTATAGAATATTTATCAAAATCAGAAAATTAATATGGTAGAATTAATATGGTAGAATAATAAATTAATGCTCCTAAAATAAAGTGTGAAAAAGGAGATTTTAATTTTAAAATTATAGATAATACCTTTATACCATAATCTCATTTTTATAACACATGGTTCTTTGCTGAATTTCTAATTCAGGATGTATTTTTAAATGTTGAACTTAAATTTTGTAACTTAAAATGTATTTATTTATACCAGGGACTAAACCCAGGGGCACTTAACCCTGAGTCACACCCCCAATCCATTTTATTTGTTTTTAATTTTGAGACGGGTCTCACTAAGATGCTTAGGGCCTCAAGTTGCTGAGGCTGACTTTGAACTTGTGATCTTCCTGCTTCAGCCTCCTGAGCTGCTGGGGTTACAGGTGTACACCACCATGCCTGGCTAAAATTTTATTCTTAACTGACATATAAAAATAAAACATTGTATGTATTAATGTGGTATTAGCCTGGTTCAGTGATGCACACCAATAATCCCAACAATGTGGGAGACTGAGGCAGGAGGACCACAAGTTTGAGGTCAGCCTCAGCAAGACCCTGTCTCAAAACAAAAAATAAAAAGACCTGGAGATGTAACCCAGAATGCCTCTGGATTAACTCTCTAGTACTGGGGGGAGGGTATCATGTGACAGTTTGATACACGTCTTCATTGTGCCATCTTTCAAATGATCTTTGATATTTTGTATTCATGTTCCTTTAACATTTTATATTAATTGGCTGTTTTATATTAATTCATCTTCTACCATGTTAATTTTCTGATTTTGATGAATATTCTATAGTCACATAAGCCAGTAAGGTTAGAAGCTGGTGAAAAGTACATGGGAACTCTATTGTTTTTGCAACTTTTCTAAAGTCTAAAATTATATTAAGATAAAAAATAAAACATGTTTCAGAAATGTTGATAATGGGAGAAGCTATGCAAGTACAGGGAAGTGAGATACAGAACATGTCTACACCTTCCTCTCAAGCTTGCTGAGGACCAAAAGCAGCTCTGAAAGCATCAAGTTATTTTTTAATGTCTATTATCAGGTGTGGAACATATTATCATGTCATTACAATATATATTTTGGCTCACAATAAGTCATGCATTTATTTCATATAAGTATAAAACCTCTGAAAATTTTAGTATAATCCTAGCACATGAAAATTATTCACCGTAGATTGCTACGATCACTACCACAATTATTTAAGAACATGGAAATAAGTTTTTAAAATACAAAATGTCATAATTTGAGAATTACCAAGAATTTTAATTTCTTTTTCCTGAATTGCAAAGATTATCATCCTTCAGGCATTTGGAAACTCTAGCTGACCACAAACAATCGACAGAAACAAATGCAAATCCTCTCTGGAGTCAGGTGCCTTCCTCTCAGGTCTTGGGTTTTCCCAATGAAAGGTAACCACGCATACCAGGAGCCTCGACCACGTGAATGAGAACCACAAGCCACCCACCCGCAAAGGTCCACTAAGACTTAGGATTTTGGCATCATGTAACAACTATGAAAAAACTCTGCAAAGAAAAGGAAAAAAGAGCAAGGTGAAAGATACTTACAGAAGCTGGAGACTAGTCCAGGTGCTATGTCAGACATGAAAAAATAGAGCTTCTAGAAAACGAACCCTCATGACTTCCTATTTCCTGAGTCAAGAAGCAACAGTAGTTACAATAAGAGCCTCGCTGTGGGTCTGCACAGCACTGGACCATTTTGCTACATTCACTGTGTCTGATAAGGGACCTGGCATCTCCACCCTGACCCTCATCCGCTCCGCCGAGGCCAAGGTAGGAAATCTCAGAGCAATGAAGGTAGAGCAGGCATTTATTCCAATCTCATTTATTTAACCTCAGTTCATCAGGGGTGTTAGTCAGCTCTTCATCACCGTGAACAAGATACCTGACACAAACCACTTGGAGAACAAAAGATTCATTTTGGTTCATGGATTCAGAGGTTTACTCCAGGTTTAGCCAGCTCCATTGCTTTGTGCCTGAGGGGAGGCTGAAGGATTGATGGAGGACAGTGTTTAGCTCATGGCCCCCAAGGAGGGGAGAGGGGGAAGGGGTCAGGCTAGGGTGCAGTCCCCAAGGGCACACTCTCAGTGACCTACTTCCTCCAACCACAACCCACCTGCCTGCAGCCCCCACAGCCTCCTGCAGTCCACCGGCTGTCAGTGGATGAGCCCACTGATGAGGCAGAGCCCTCCGGAGCCTCCCCTAAGCCCCACCTCTAGGTTTTGCTGAGTCGGGGACCAAAGCTTTAATACGTGAGCTTCTGGGCATCCAAATCACAACACCAAGGATTTAATGAGCCCCTACTAAGTATAGAACACCACACCAGGTTTATGAGAAATGACAAACTGAGAAGTAGTACCTGTTTTCTCCAATGATTAAACATAAAATTGACCAGATTCAGAATATTGAAAATTCTTTAAATTTCAAGATTAGAGGTCATGCAGGACTAGATTAGAGAAGTGAAGCTGGTACACCAACTGACAACTTTCCTCCTGGTGTGAGACTGTTTACATTGATGGATAAACCATTTATGAACACACACACAAAGGACCTTATTAAGACGCATTGTCTGGAGACTGGAGTGGTGGCTCAGGGGTTACAGCGCTTGCCTGGCTCGCGCAGATACGCGGGTTGAAACCCCAGCACCCATGTACACAACAAAGTGTTGGAGCAATGAAGGCCACAGAAAAACTAAATAAAATTGACTCTCTCTCTCACTATACCTCTTTCTTAAGAAAAAAAGAAGAGGCATCATCTGTGATTGCAAGGAGTAATTTCATCATACTGATGGTAGATATAAACAAGACACCCACTGAATAAATGTACAAGACCACATCAACATTTGAATTTTTAAAATTCTTCATGATTGAGACCCCAACTACCAACTATAGGGCATTTGCAGTATTAAGCTTTTAGCAATTAAAAAAAAATACACAGTGGGGCTGGAGCTGTGGCTCAGCAGTTACAGCACTTGCCTGGCATATGTGAGCAAGCAAGTTCAAACCCCAGCACCACCTACACAATGAAGTTTTAGAGCAACAAAAGTCACATGAAAACCTAAATAAAATTGATTCTTTCTCTCACT
>PVKS010054535.1:0-10022 GCA_004027875.1 Aplodontia rufa
CTGTGATGGACTTCGGCAATTAAAATGAGGTCATCACTATTCTCAGGTCAAAAAACTCGTTACTATCACAAATCTCTTCCGATTCTTTTATTCCTAATTCCCCAATTTCCAATTTTGCCCTAATTTCTCTTCCTGCACAGTCAGCCATTCTAAAATATTTCAAGTGTATCTGCAATATTTGTGTGATGTCATGTAGGTACACATTTTAAATATGCATGATCTATTTTATGCTTTCCTCTTGTAGTACTAGGTTTTCAAGGTCTAACTATATTTTTAAGGGCATGCTTGTACATGCCAGGTACACATTTTAACTATTCACTCTCCCAGTGAGGTGCATCAGATTGCCTCCAACTCTCTACCTCTGGGAATAATGCTGTAATGATCACTCAGCGCAGAGGAACTCCTAAGTGTCCCCATAAAAGAGCATCTGCTGAGCACTGGGCATGCAACTTAGAGCACTTAATTTGCCCCAGTAGTGGCTGAGGGCTTTCCAGAAGAGCCTCACTGGCTTCAAGGCCTTTGCACTTGCGGTTCCTCAGTCTGGAATAAGTGCTCCCTAGGTCCTCAAAGGGCTTTGTCCTGCTCTTCAACCAAGTCTCAGTTGAAATATCATTGCCTTGGAGGTGCCTCCCCAATCTCCCCGTTATCCCCCAAATTCTCCTTGTCCAGGTCGCTCTTTTTATTTTTGTTCTATATTTATTGCACCATAGCACTTTTCAGAGGTTGAAGTGATCTGTGATCACTTTCTTATTACCTGTCTTCCCTCCTCGAGAGCCGAGTCTGCCACGGTCCTGTTCCCTAGGCGTCCAGCATGGCCCTAGCATATGGTAGGCTCTCAAAAAATATTGAATAAACAAATGAAATAAACAATACTGTAGTATCGATTCGAATCTCTACAGTGAGAAAAGCGGGGAACATAACAGGGAGACAGGTAGAGAAAGAAGGCTGCTTAGAAGGGACCTAATGGGGCAGCGCGGTCTGCAATCAGCTCAGTTGCACAAGCACACTGTGCCTGGGGCATGCTGCTAACCGGGCCAGCCAGCAGGGGGCGCCAAAACACGCCTTCGGGGGAGCGCGAAAACTACAGTTCCCAGCGTTCCGCGCGCCGCTAACCCACTTCCGGTATCCGCAGGCAAGATGGCAGCGTCCGAGGAACGTGAGTCTGCCACCGGAGAGCCGCAGCCGGCGGTGGAGGAGGAGGAAAGTAAAACATTTAAAGACCTGGTAAGAACGGTGGATGCCGGCATCTCTTTTGTGCTGTTAAGCGCAAGGGTCAGGCAGAGCACGGTTACGCTAGATCCCGGCCGGTAGCGTACAGAGGCATTTGGGGGCCTAGGTTAGATTTCCCCCAGGACTTGGGACGCTGGGCTTCCGACCACGCTCGAGTTTGGGTTTTGGGAGAGCAGCCGGGCCCGGAGAGCCCCCGTTTGCCTTCGCAGCTTCAGGGTGGCGACGTTTATCTGTCCAGGAGGTTGTTTCTGAACTGGCGTTTTTATAGCTGACTCTGGAGTGCGATGAACCATTCAGGCTTGAATTCTGCCCCAGTCGCGCTCTGTGCCGCGCTTCGCACGAGTAAATTGTGGGAAATAGAAGTTGTGACAGTTAAATAAGGCAATACACGTAAAACACCGGGCTTTGTCCTTGGTGAGTGGAAAATATTCGTTCAGCCCTGAACTGCTGCCGTCTTTCAGAGCACGTTCTGAGCTGCAGGGTAAATATCTGTTAACTCTGATGTAGGGGGTTCCACATTTTATCAGAATGGCACTGATAAAGGCATGTAAGTAGAAAGGAGGTAGGATGTGCTAGTTTCTGCTAAGGTATATTTTCTGAATTCTAAGGGCGTGACAGATGTACTGTGTGAAGCTTGCGACCAGTTGGGATGGGCAAAGCCCACCAAGATCCAGATTGAAGCGATTCCTCTGGCCTTACAAGGTAGGTGGAAGTTAAGTTTATGACCCGGTACGATTTAATGAAGTTATACTCAGTTAAATACCACTCTTAAGAGAGATTACTTGCATATTTCAAATGAAGTTATGGTTGCTAAAGAAGCGAAAAAGTCATTTTTAGCTGAAGGAATTTGTTCTCTGCTACAGATGTTGACTTTAAGAAAGAACTGGATTAAAGTGTAATAATGAGAAACTTGTTAGAAATCATGATCAGGGCTGGAGCGGTGGCTCAGTGGTTTCAGCGCTTGCCTGGCAAGCACGAGGACCTGGGTTCGAACCCCACCACCAGGTACACAACTGAGTGTTGGAGCAATTAAGGCCATGTGAAAAACTAAATAAAGTTGTTTCTCTCTTTCTCTGTCTCTCTTACTGTCCCTCTCTCTTTAAAAAAAAAAAAAAAGAAATCATGATCAATATATGCACACTTACGAGAACACCTGAAACAGTCATGTGCTTGATGAAGGGGATATTTTCTGGAAATTGTGTTGTTAAGGGTTTTTGTCCTTGAGTGTGTGTGTGTGTCTCTCTCTTTTCTTTTTTTAATGAGGGAGAGTGAGAGGAGTGAGAGAGGGAGTTAAGGAGAGAATCATTTTTATTTCATTTTTCATCTGGCCTTTGTTTTTCCAAAACTTTCTTGTGTATTTGGTGCTGGGGTTCACTGCCAAGCCACTGCTTCAGCCTCTCTCTCCATCTCTCTTAAAAAACAAAAAACTTCTCATTAACTCTATAGAGAGAATAGTACTTTGTGTTGGTCATATACTGTTTTCTTAGGTCTAAAGACCACAGTTTTCAGGGACCAATTGAGGGGCAATAGGTGCAGTATAGTAAAAATAGTCACAAAAAGGGGCTGGAGCAGTGGCTCAGTGGTTGGAGCACTTGCTTGGCACACATAAAGATCTGGGTTTGAACTCCAGCACCACATGCACAACCAAAATGTCAGAGAAACAAAACCAGATGAATAAATAAAATTGGGGGCTGGAGCGGTGGCTCAGTGGTTTCGGCGCTTGCGGTGCTTGCCTGGCAAGCACGAGGACCTGGGTTCAAACCCCAGTACCACGTACGCAACTAAGTGTTGGAGCAACGAAGCCCATGGAAAAACTAAATAAAGTTGTTTCTCTCATTCTCTGTCTCTCACTGTCCCTCTCTCTTTAAAAAAAAAATAAATAAATAAATAAATAAAATTGGTTTTCTCTCTCTCTTTCTGTCTCCCTCATTCCCTCCCCTTTTTTTTCTTTTTAAAGTCACAAATAGTTAAAGGAACTGAATGTATTTGGTCTAAAAAAGAGAAGAGTGGGGATAAAAGAGTAAGGATATAATACTTGGCTTTAATAATTTGAAGAGCTGCCCTGTAGAAAAGGATTAGACTCGTTCTGCATAATTTCATTTGTTTCTTCCATAAATAGTCACTTTGGGGTATTTGGTATAAAACCTGAAAGTTAAGAATCTGCTTTTTCCAAGAGTCTAATAAGGAAATAATTACAGATAATTTCAGGGTGAACAAGGACATAAGAAAGGTATATTCAAAATACTTTGGGGTGCTTGTACACACCTATAATCCCAGCTACTCAGGAGGCTGAGGAGGGAAGATGGCAAGTTTGAGGCTCCTGGGCAACTTAGTGAGACCCTGTCTTTAAAAAAAAAAAAAAACAGAGAGAGATGGAGGAATGTAGTTTTAGTGGTAGAGCTTGCTTATCATGCACAAGGTCCTGGCCCTGGATTCAGTCCCAGTACTTAAAAAAAAACAAAACATAAAAACAAAAACAACAACAACAAAAATCCTCAGTGCTGGGGAAGTAGTTCAGTGGATTAGAGAAGATTCATTTCATTTTAGTATTTTGGCTGGGGCGATTGGGAAGACCTTTGAGTTGAACCTTGGGGACTGAATTTAGAAGGATTTAGACATTCATGGATTCTAGTTGTAGGGAATAGCAAGAAAAAAGCCCAGGAGGCTGGGAAATACAGCATGTGTGGAGGTTTGTAAGCCCTTACCATAGAGTGGTGAAAAAGTTTAGTAAAGTGATTGGGGCCAGATTATGAAAGTCTTGAATGCTGGGTAAAGGAATTTGATCTTTGTTTCATAGGCAATGGAGTTCCGTTGGAGGTTATTTTTAGCACAATGAAATCCTTAGAGTTGTTCTCTTGGAAAATTAATCTCATGGCTGTGTAAAATAATTTAGAAACAAGAAATTGGAGGTTGGGAGACCAATATAGAGATCATTGCAATGATTTTGACAGTAAATAGTGGGTAGGGTAGTGTTAGAATGAAAAACAGAAGAACGATAGACAAAGAATCATCATAACTTTATAGCCAGGTTAGGCAAATGGAAGGAAAGGGTGGGAAATCTAAGATCATTGCAGAGTGTCTAGATAGTGGGTTTAGGACAGTGTATGTGTACCACTGATGTAAAAGGGAACACTGGAGGAAAAATAATTTCAGCAAAGATGCATTCAGTTGAAAATAATTGATTTCAGTGAGATAGAGTGATACACAATTGTAAGGAGCAGAGTCATATTCAGATGCCTCTGAGAAAAAGGGGTTCACAGCAGGATGTTCTGTAGATAACTGCTTTCTCAGCAGTTATACTATCACAGAGCATGAGCAACAACTGTTCAGGGGCCGTTGCTCAGCAGGAAGCATTCCCACTGGTGTTGTTTTCCTGCATAACTCCTTCAGTGGGCTCGAACCGGCCTAGACATAGTGATCTTGCCTGGGGAGTTAATTTCCCAAGTATGCCTTAAGTGGTGATAATAAACCATGGTGACCTATTCTGAAGGAATTGCTTGTGACATCCTCAGAATGAGCAGTATTTGGCATGTATTGTTAAGCTCCTTGGCTCATCTTTATGCCATCAGGCCTAGAGTTTATCTTCCTGAAGAATAACATTGTTAAAACTTCTAGCATAGCCTGTAAATTTCCTTTTTAGCTTCATTCTTCCTTTCCCCTGTAATGATCTATGTTTAGCCACATTTGTCTGTCTCACCTTTGAATTTTGTCTAGGTCAGGGACCTTGTCTTTTCTATTTATTCAGTCTCTTTTACTCCCTAATTATTCATATAATTATTGATTGGCTGCTTTGTGTCCAGCCGCGCACCATTGTAGAAAACATGGAAAGAGCATAGAGGGAATTTTCTTGTATTAGGTATTTTCTTTTTCTTCTAGGTCGTGATATCATTGGGTTGGCAGAAACTGGCTCTGGAAAAACAGGGGCCTTCGCTTTGCCCATCCTGAATGCCCTGCTAGAGACGCCCCAGCGTTTGTTTGCCCTTGTGCTCACACCCACTCGGGAGTTGGCCTTTCAGATCTCAGAGCAGTTTGAAGCTCTGGGGTCCTCTATTGGAGTGCAGAGTGGTAAGTATCTGTGAGGGAGGGAGTGCTTCAGCATCATCACAAACGGAGCATGAGTGAAAGGAGAATAGAAGAAAGCTTTGTTTTGAGGAAAGGATGTTGTATTTTAGCTTTGGGAAAAGTATTAGTAGTAAGGAAAGAACCAATGTAAGTAGAAATCTAGCATTGGCTTTGAAAGATTTTAATAGTTGATGGAAGAAATTATGAATCTCTTTTCTAAGTTGTTTTTATTTCTATAGCTGTGATTGTAGGTGGAATTGATTCAATGTCCCAGTCTTTGGCCCTGGCAAAAAAGCCACATATAGTAATAGGTGAGTAACTGACAAAGGTAAAAAACACTGGCAGTGATAAATTGGAGAAAATCTATAAATGTTGGGTGTAAAGACATTGAGGAACAGATTTTTATAATTCTATTGAGTTTTTTAACTTCTTTCTTTTTTTGGTGGTTGTGATAGGGGGAGATCTCTGTCTCTGTTTTTTTTTTTGTTCTTGTTTGAAAACATTGTCTTTTCCCTCTACTTTTCTTGGTAGCAACTCCTGGCCGACTGATTGACCACTTGGAAAATACAAAAGGTTTCAATTTAAGAGCTCTCAAATACTTGGTCATGGATGAAGCAGACCGAATATTGAATATGGATTTTGAGACAGAGGTAAATTTGGTTCTTTGTCCACCTGTTTATGTAGAGTATCACGTTAATTTCAGCATCCCTCTGCTGTTTTCCATTCTTGCTGCTCTTCATGCTGTTAGTGCCTCAGTACCTGCTTATTTTTAGAAAAGTCCAACTCTCACTTCAGAGATGAGAAGCATCAAAACCAGAGTTTCTTTTCCATTTCATTTGCTTGAGACCTCTCCTGTAAAGTTTGAAATATCTTCATGTTCTTTGATGACCCACTCAACATAACTTAGTTAGTTGAGTAATACTTATTCTTGGCCTCTTTCATAGCTTATCTATTATCTACTTACTTAAGCTGTTCTTTCCTCTGAGTGGCATCTGTGGTATGGCACGAAAATAGTAAATATTCAGTAAATTATAGCTGAATCGAATGTTGAGTCCCAGGTCCCCACAGTCACGTATTTAGTCTCCACCTCCTTCACTACCTGGAGGATTTGCAGGTATCCGGTCTAAACGTCACATTGGCATCTTTTCCTCTTTGTGCTTCAGGTTGACAAGATCCTCAAAGTGATCCCCCGAGATCGGAAAACGTTTCTCTTCTCTGCTACTATGACGAAGAAGGTGAAATTTGCTTGGGCATCTGTTTTCTTCTTTATAAAAATTGATACATAAAAACAATAATTACAGCAATAGTAACATATGCAAAAGTAAAAAGTATTTATAAATTAGTGTACTATTCTAACTTTACTTTCTTTTAGGTGCAAAAACTTCAGCGAGCAGCTCTGAAGAATCCTGTGAAATGTGCTGTTTCCTCTAAATACCAGACAGTTGAAAAATTACAGCAATATTACCTTTTTATTCCCTCTAAATTCAAGGTAAAATGTTTAATTTGATCATTCCTGCCTTTCCCTCATCTCACAAAAGCATCTGAAAATATGTCAACTCTTGATTAGCTGAGAGCTGTGATACAGTAGATTGGAGTCCCTTCTGTTTGCTTTAGAGTGTATATTGTGCTTACATTTATCACAGAAAAATCAAACATTTCAGGAATTCACAACATATTAAACCACAATAATGAATTCCTGATATAATGGGATAATTCCTTCCCAGCCCCATGCTGGAGGTAGGTTTTCCTTTATTATGTGCCCTTTTTTTTAAAAAATAAAAACTGTCCTAATTTTGTGCTTTCATGTAATGATCTTTCCTGGTTGTTGAATATAACTCTTCTTGTGCTTGACCTTAGGCTGTATTGTGGATGCATGGTTCAAAGAGATGGTAGTACTGCTTAAAATATCCAAAGTTGGCTGGCTGTTGTGGCACATGCCTGTGATCCCAGCAGCTGGGAGACTGAGGCAGGAGGATCACAAGTTCAAAGCTAGCCCCAGCAACTTAGCGAGGCCCTGAGCAATTAGCAAGATGCTTACTCAAAATAAAAGCACTGAGGATGTGGCTCAGTGGTTAAGCGCCCCTGGGTTCAAATCCCAGTACCAAAGGAAAAAGAAAAAGTAAGAAAAGATGCAAAGCTGGCAACTGGTGGCCTGGATAATTGAGAAGCGCTCCTAGGGTTAGTCTTTCCTTAATGAATATGCCAGGTCTCCAACCCTTTTCTTCCAGGTTAAAATATGTATATATTTATTGTTTTTGGATTTGTAACTTAGGATACCTACCTGGTTTATATTCTAAATGAATTGGCTGGAAACTCCTTTATGATATTCTGCAGCACATGTAATAATACTCAGAGAACAGCTTTGCTACTCCGAAATCTTGGATTTACTGCTATCCCTCTCCATGGACAGATGAGTCAGGTAAGGAAGGATTTTTTGGCCTCATTAGCTATGAACTGGTGGCAGGAGAAGGATAAACTTTATACTAATAGATTTATATGATAAGAATACACAGCATTAATGTCTGTTTCCACAGTTGTTCTGATTTTATGGGCTTTGAAGTATTGCTCTGGATGCTTACTTTTTCTTCTCAGGTTAACTGGAGGCTCAAATTAGAATATTTTATAGGTAGTTGACTGATTTGCAAGCTATTGAGTTGATTTATTCAGCCCTAGTGGTAATAGTGATTCTCTCTGGTGTCTAAAGACATTTAATAAATTATTTTCCAATTATCCTTCTGTCATGGTAAACAAACCCTAGTTTGCGTTGCTATTTGTAGCCTAAGTCTTAAATAGTTTTTGTTGCTTCTATATTTGTTTTAATCTACAGAGCCTCAGCAGGGAAGACTTAGCAGGGAAAAAGACTTAGCAGGGAAAAACTTAAGAATTTTTGTTAGTTCTTGTATTTGTTGTGTTTGTGTTATATTCTCAGATTAAAATTCTGCTCATTTCTTTTTTGTCATCTCAGAGCAAGCGCCTAGGATCTCTTAATAAGTTTAAGGCCAAGGCTCGTTCCATTCTTCTAGCAACTGATGTTGCAAGCAGAGGTTTGGACATACCTCATGTGGATGTAGTAGTTAACTTTGACATTCCAACTCATTCCAAGGTGAGTCCTATTGCTAACTTGACTTTCTAGTTCCTTTTTTTGTTTCCAGATTTTTTATTGGTGGATTATAGTTGTACATATTAGTGGAATTTGTTACATGTTCATACATGCACACAATATAACAAAAAAATTTGGCTAATGTCACTCCTCCTCATTTCCCTCCTCCCTCCCTTCCTCTCACTCACTGGTCCTTTTCCTCTACCAATTTCCCTTTTATTTTCATGAGATCCAAAGGTTATTTTGTAAATAATGACATAATTTCTGTTTTTCCTTAGTTATCATGTAGGGTTTTTTTTTTTTTGTCATGTATTAAAGTATCAAAAATTGAGCTTTAGTTTTTTTTTCTTTTTCTTATGTATTGGGGCTTGAATCCAGGGGCTACATCCCCAACTGTTTTTTTTTTTTCTTTCTTCTAAAGAGATAGAGGGACAGAGAGATAGAGAGTCAGTTTTATTTAGTATTTTTTACATGTGGTTTTCGTTGCTCCAACATTTCATTGTGTACATTGTGCTGGGGTTGATGAACCCTTTTATTTGTGCATGCCAGGCAAGCAGTGTAACTGCTGAGCCACTGCTCCAGCCCTCCCCAACTGTTTTTAATTTTTTTTTTTTTTTCTTTGAGACCAGGTCTTGCTGAGTTGCTTAGGGCCTTGCTAGGTTGATGAGGCTGGCCTTGAACTTGTGATACTCCTGCCTCAGCCCCACTGAATTGCTAGAATTACAGGCATGCACTATCATACCTGGTCAAAAACTCTTGATTTATAAATTCTCATCATCTTTCACATGCCTGTGAATGTAACATTAATAAATGTGAATGAAGGTAACCAAGGTGAGTTACTAGATGCTCATAGAGTGGGCAGATGCAGCATATGCTAATTTATGTCAATCTCATTTCCTTCTTTCTTTTTTAAAAATTGTGCGTGTGGATTAAACTTGCTCTACTACTAAGATGCACTCCAGCCCTCAATTTCATTTCTTTGGAAATGACAGCCTGTCGTTCTTCTTGGTGTCTTCAATTCTTTACGTTGGGACCATTACCATTTTGGGCCAGTGAATTCTTTGTTGTGGGGGTTGTTCTTTGCATATGGTATGCTTAATATTCCTGGTCTCTATTTGCTGGCCAATAATCTTCTAGTTGTGGCAATCAGAAATGTTTCAAGGAATTACCAAATTTTCCCTGGAAATGGCAGAATCACCCCCTGATTGAACTTATTTTTATTTCTTGGCTTTGTATTTAACTGATATAGATAAAGTGCTGTCTTATTTGATTCTCACAGTTGCTATAAATTTGGGCATGCATTTCTTTTTAAAAGCTGTTTTTATTAGCACATATTAGTTATGTATAATATTAGGATTCATTCTGACATAATCGTATACACATGCAACATAATTTGCTCCATTTCAGTCACTGGTACTTCCTCTTTCCCTGCCCTCCTCCCTCCCCTTGTTCACCCTTCTCTACTCTGCTGGTCTGTCTTCTATTTATTTAGTTTTTTAAAAATTAGATCTTTATAGATATGTATATAAATGTGAAATTCACAAGATTTGCTTTTTTAACAAAGTTATGTGAAGGTTTATTCTGTCACATTACTTTTCATCTCTGAATAATTTTTTTAATTAGATCTTTA
>PVKS010054536.1:0-10025 GCA_004027875.1 Aplodontia rufa
TGCTGTGTAATATTCCATGGTATAAATGTACCACAGTTTTTGAATCCATTCTTCCAGTGAGGGATAAAGGGAAAATTTATAGCACTGAATGACTACATTAAAAATCAGGAAAGATCCTGAATAAATAAGTTTATGTTCCACCTAAAATCACTACAAAAGGAAGAACAACCTAATCCCAAAGCCATCAGAAGACAGGAAATAATCAAGATCAGAGCTGAAATCAATGGAATTGAAAACAAACAAACAAACAAAACAAAACAAAGCAACAATAAAAGGAATCAAAGAAACAAAGAGCTGGTTCTTCAAAAACTAAATAAAATTGACTGATCCCTAGCCAATCTCACTAAAAGAAGTCGGGGAAGTGAAGTAAACCAACAAAATTACCAATGAGAAGAAAACAATCACCACTGACCCCACAGAAATCCAAAGGATTATCAGAACCTATTTGGAAAGACTATACACCTCTAAATCAGATAATCTGGAACACATGGACAAATTTCTGGACATATACAATATTCGCAAATTGACACAGGATGACATTGAAAGCCTAAACAGCCCAGTAACAGGAACTGAAATCCATACAGCAATTAAGTCTTTCAAAGAAGAAAAGTCCAGGACCTGATAGATTCCCCACTGAGTTTTACTACACCTATGAGGAGGAACTAACACCTCTCCTTATTAAGCTATTCCAAGAAATTGAAAAAGAGAGAATGCTCCCAAACACTTTTTATGATAACCGTAACCATGATACCAAAACCCAACAAAAGCACATCAAAAAAAGAAATATACAGATCAATATCCCTGATAAACATAGATGCAAAAATCCTTAATAAAAAGTTCTAGCAAACCATATTTAAAAACACATTAAGAGGGGCTGGAGTGGTGGCTCAGCAGTTTCAGCGCTTGCTTGTTCAAACCCCAGCACCACGTACACAACTAAGTGTTGGAACAACTAAGGCCATGTGAAAAACTAAATAAAGTTGTTTCTCTCTTTCTCTGTCTTTCTCACTGTCCCTCTCTCTTTTAAAAAAAAAAATTAAGAAAGGGGCTGGAGTGGTGGCTTGGTAGTTTCAGTGCTTGTCCGGCATGCACGAGTACACAAGTTCAAACCCCAGCACCCACGTACACAGCTAAGTGTCAGAGCAACGAAAGCCATGTGAAAAACTAAATAAAATTTGATTCTCTCTCTCTCTCTCTCTCTCTCTCTGTCTCTTACGCACTCACTCACTGTCTCTTAAAAAAAAACACATTAAGAAGATAATTCATCATGATCAAGTGGGCTTCATTCCAGGTATGCAAGGTTGGTTCAACATATGCAAATCAATAAATGTGATTCATCACTCAAACAGAATTAAGAACAAAAACCATATAATCATCTCAATATATGCACAAGAGGACTTCAATAAAATCCAGCACTCATTTATGATCAAAACTCTGGAAAAGATAGGGATCAAAGGAATGTATCTTAGCTATGTAAAGGCATTATATGACAAACCCATAGCTAGTATAATACTAAATGGAGAAAGACTTAAAGTATTTACACTAAACTCTGGAACAAGACAAGGCTGTCCACTCTCACCACTTTTATTCAATACAGTCCTTGAGACCCTAGCCAGAGAAATCAGGCAAGAAAAGGAAATCAAAGGAATAAGAATAGGAAGAGAAGAAGTCAAACTATCCCTTTTTGCTGATGACATGGTCTTATATCTGGAAGATCCAAAAAACTCCACTAGAAAAACCCAAAAAAGTCCACCAGAACACTTCTAGAGCTTATAAACAGATTTGATAAAGTAGCAGGCTATAAGATCAACAACTACAATCAATAGCTTTCCTATATGCTAACAATAATAGGGCAGAAAAAGATATCAGGAAATCAGTCCCATTCATAATATCCTCAAAGAAATAAAATAAAATTCTTGGGAGTTAATCTAATAAGAGAAGTATAAGACCTCTACTGTGAAAATTATCAAATACTGAAGAAAGAATTTGAAGAAGCCCTGAGAAGATGGCAAGATATTCCAAACCTTTGGTTGGGCAGAATTAATATAATTAAAATGGCCATTCTGGCAAAAGTGCTATACAGATTCAATGCAATCCCCATCAAGACACCAATGACATTCTTTACAGATATAGAAAAAGCAATTCTCAAATTCATTTGTAATAATAAGAAACCCAGAATAGCCAAAACATTACTAAGCAAGAAAGATGAAACAGGGGGTTTCACAATACCAGATCTAAAATTATACTGCAGAGCTATAGTTACAAAAACAGCATGGTACTGGTATCAAAATAGGAATGAAGACTAATGGAATGGATTAGAAGACTTTTGAGACAAATCCACAAATCTTTAAACATCTCATCTTTGACAAAAGGGGTCAAAACATAACATGGAAGAAAGACAGCCTATTCAACAAATGGTGCTGGACAACCTGGACAGCCACCTGTAGAAAGTTGAAATAAGATCCTTATGTATCTCCTTGCATAAAAATCAAATCAAAACGGATCAGGGAACTAGGAATTAAACCAGCTACCACACAACCACTAGAAGAAAAATTAGAACCAACACTCCAGCATATGGGAATTGGCAATGACTTTCTCAACAAGACTCCCAAAGTAAAAGAATTAAGGCCAAGAATTAATGAGTGTGATGCCATTAAATTAAAAAGATTTACTCAGCAAAGGAATCATTCAAAACTGTGAAGAGAGAACCTACAGAATGGGAGCTAATCATGGCTTGTGGTTTCTCAGACAGGGGACCAATATCCAAAATTTAGAAAGAATTCAAAAAATTTATATCAAAAACACAAACAATCTGATCAATAAATGGGCCAGAGAGCTAAACAGAAACCTCTCAACAGAGAAAATCAAGCAAGCCAATGAATACATGAGAAAGTGTTCTAAATCACTAGTAATCAGAGAAATTAAGATTTCACCTCACTCCTGTCATATTAGCAAAGATGAAGAATATAAACAGTAAGAAATGCTGGAGGTGTTGAGGGGAGATAGGAACAGTAGCACACTGTTGGTGGAACTCCAGACTGGCACAACCACTCTTTAAAGCAGTGTGAAGACTCCTCAAAAAATTAGGGATGAGGGCTGGAGCAGTGGCTCAGTGGTTCCAGTGCTTGCCTGGCTTGTGCGAGGACATGGGTTCAAACCCCAGCACCAGATACTCAACAAAGTGTCAGAACAACAAAAGCCACAGGAACAACTAAAATAAAATTGATTCTCTCTTTCTCTCTCCTCACTATCACTCTTTCTTCAAAAAAAAAAAAATTAGGGATGGATCTACCATATGACCCAGCTATCTCTCTTCTGGGCATTTTCCCAGAAGAGCTAGAATCGGCTCATACCGCGACACAGCAAAATCAATGCTCATAGCATCTTAATTTACAATAGCAAAATTATGGAATCAACCCAGATGCCCCTCACTAGATGAATGGAATCCGGAAGCTCGGATATATATATACGATCAAGTTCTACTCAGCTACTAAAAACAATGATACTATGCCCTTTGAAGGTAAACGGATAGCAATGGAAGAAATTGCGCTGAATGAAATTAGCCAAACCCAGAGACTCAAGGGTCAAATGTTTTCCCTCATTTGTGGAGGCCAGAGTGAAACCCAGGCTTGGGTGAAAGATAGTCAAGTTTGTGTACTAGACTCACCAAAGGTGTAGCAACACTTAATTTAGGAGAACTGTAGATATGTAGGGGAGGAAGGGAGGAAGAGAGAGGCAGAGGGTGGGGAGGAATGAGGGAGGGAGGACAGGGAGGGATCTAGGGTGATAAGCAACAATGTAATGTACTCTTTACCCCCCAGAGAAACCAAATAATACTTATGCAATCATTTAATTCTGGAAAATTCACAATCATATATATGTATATGTATATATATATGGACATTTATAACTGTTTTAGGGGAAATATGGAAAAATCAAGAGACTTGTGTGTGTGCATCAGGGGATGACTTTGGATTAAGATCAGATGCATATCATATTATTACTACACATGCGTTTATGATTGTACAACCATACAACTCAATAAATTTTTTTAAAAAAGAAGTTATTGAACTTTTATATGTTTATAGAGAAATTAAGAAATGTAGTTTTTGTTAAAAATCAAAGATAGATAAGTAGAAGAAAGAAACCAGGGGACGTGAGGAGGGACAGGGGAGTGTTTGGGAGTGGATATTAGCCTGATTATATTGTTATAATGTATGCATATACAAATATGTAACAACAAATACCATCATTATATACAACTTTAATGTACCAACAAAAATGTGAAAAAATGCATTTTTAATGTTACTTTCAACAATTAGCCTTCAAAAAAAAATTGAAGCAGGCACTGGGGTCACAGGAAGATTTTTAGTTTCTCAATTCAATTATTATACATATTCTTTATTACAAAAAAGTTTGTTGGTGATGAATAAAGTTTAAACATTTTATAATAGGACAAAATTATGGGGAAAATAGGATGGAATGGGGTACAAGAGACTGAAGCTTGGAGCTGGAGACCAGGATCTGGGAGGTGAGGGTCTAGCATTGGAGGAGGCGTCAGAGGAACCAGACCCAGGGACGTGTAGTCCGAGAGTAACCCTCTCCTTATCTAGGACCCAGCTTCCTTCTCAAGGACCCCAGGCCTCAGTTTTTCCTCCATATGCTTTTCTTTCCCAAAATGTTCCTTGTGATAGACATTGTGGTCTTTCGTCTTTTTTCCACATTATTTTGTTGATATAGACATATTCTTCCATCATCCCTTCCATTTATCTATCACAAATCCCTTTGATCCCCAAACGTGATTTGAGGCAGCATCCCCTCTGAGAGAGACATTTGTATCTCCCTACCTAGGACCAAATCACAGAGATGCAGATGTTCCTCGAGTCCAGGGTCATATGCCTCCTAGTCAGGTCTCTTCTAAACTGCTAAGGCAAGGGACTGAACAGGCACACAGAGCACTGAAACTCCCTACATTCCAGAGTTCCAGACCAGGCTCTGAGAATATCAAGGGGAATACTCCATCTCCCGTTGTTACAACGAAATGCCTGAGGTGGGTAATTTATAAAGAAAAGGGGGCTTATTTTAGCTCATGGTTTTGTAGACTAGAAAGGTCCTGCTTATTGTAGGGAACCCCTAAGTGTAGTGGGAGACTCCCTCCCTCGTAGGATATCCCTTTCCTTGGTTGACAAGTCAGAGACGAACAGTGGTAGGCAAATCTTCAGTTTCCCTTTCCTGCCTGCGCTCAGAGATCTATCAGAGCTCAGGGATTTGAGAACAGCGTCTATAGAGGCCTTTTAACAGTTTTGGACTCTTTTTTTTTCCTTTTCTTTTCTTCTTCCTGTGAAGCCACTTGCACTTCTAGCTGATTACTATTGCTTTTGTAACTTCCCTTTATAATAAACCAATATGTATTAAAAACTAAATGTTGTAACCTTCTAAAAAGTTGCTGAAGTTTTCATTCCATGGGGTCCAGAAAGTGGCAGTTTTATGCACTCTGGACCATGCTGCAGCATTAATAAACCTGCTTCCCGAAAATTCCTTGGGTGCTTGGGCTTCATCTGTCCCAGATCTCCAGCATCTACTCCGTTTCTGGTGAGGACCATGTGCTGCTCCATGAGTGATGGAAAAATCATGTGCAAATTCACTTTCTTTATAGCAACCTGCAATCATGAGAATTAATCCAGTTTTGTGAGGAAGACTGTAATCCCCCTTAAAAGCCCCATGTCCCACATGGCTACATACCAAATTCCAACATACATTTTGGTAAGGACAAACTCCATCCAAAATAATACCTCCCCTCTCAGATCTAGAAGTACCTGCCTCTGTTTTGGAAGGCCAAATGAAATGGAAAAGTTAGAACATTGGGAAACAGAAGCCAGCCTGGGTGTGTTCCCACCATTGTCTATCTACTTTTTATCAAGAACCAAAACCAATTAAATAAAGAACATTTTCTAGTAATAAACTCAGTGTTATCAGTGTGGCTTTAGCAAAACATAATCTGTCACTAAATTATTGCCTTTGAGTTTTGTTGATTTTATCATTGAAATTTTATTTTGGTTTTATATAGCCACAAGCATATGCTATATGCTTGCATTTAGTATAAAAATAATTTAAATTCACACAGGGGGGGGGGTCTGCTATTTTTTTTTTCTTTGAAGGGAGTCTATTCTTTGCCCTGAGAAACACTCCCTGCATGGATTGTAATTTTCAGACTCTGGAGAGCAGCAGAAATGAGAAAGGAAAGCCAGTCCCTGGCTCAGACATGTAACTGCCACCCAGAAAAAAGGGACTGGGGACAGGCACTGGAGGCAGTCTGGGAACCTGTGGGTTGAGTGTGGTAGTGAGACAGTTTAGGAGAGAGAGTAAAAAGGGCCCCATTCAACCACACCTCGAAGCTATCTTGTAGAGAGCCATTAAAGGTTAAGCTCAGGGCCTTCAAATGCAGATGACCATGAGTCGCACCTGTGGGAGCAACTCCTTTGTTCCAGAGGCAGGAAAATTAAGTGGGGGTGGACACAGATGGGAACTTGGAAAGAATTGCTACCTGTTTTGCATAGATTTTAACCAACGACTTTGATGCTTAGTTTCAATACGTTTTTTGCACGGACTTCAACCAATGATGTAGATGCATTTCTCAATGCCGCTTTGCATGAATGTTAATAATGCTGGTGACCAAGATCAATACAACCCCTGCCTAACCTCCATTAGATGGTGTCCTTCTTCCAGGTACCTCTCAGCTTTGCGGAGTCTCTGCTTTCTTTCCTTAAATAAATCCTACTCCTTTTACTCCTCCTTCCATGATGATCCATGGATTTTATTCTTCCAATTTGTGAGACAAGAACCCAGAAGACTGGCACCGAATTCTTGGGGTGAATTTCCACCACACCAGGAGCTGCAACACCCAGCTTTTGCTGGGGAGTTGCTAACACTATTTTGGCTGCAGAAACCTGCAGCCAGCCCAATTCCCAGTTTTAACTGGGAATGGCTGCAAACACTAGGAGCGGGCTATTTTGGCTGCTGGAATCTGTAGTCAGTCCAGACTCCATTTGCCAGCAGGAGCAGAGAATCTGGCCTCATCTCAAAAACCCCGCATCAGTAGTGAAGCAGGAACTTCGAGATGAGACTAGATTTCCTGCCTTGCCAATTTCCTTCTGGGTTTTTGTCTGGCAAATTTGAAGAATAAAATCCACAGACAATCACAGAATGGGAGAGTAAAAGGAGTAGGATTTATTTAGGCGAGAAGAGAGAGAACTCCCACTGTAAGGAAAGAGACGAAATGAAGGAAAGAGAGAGAGAGGAGAGCTGTGGCTCAACAGTAACACAGGCTTATTTGGGAGAAGCCTGTGGAGGGGGTCCCAGTGGAGTCTGTGACCCACCTGCTGCTTATAATCTGGGGTAGATACAGAGGGAATGGAATGGGGCGGGGGTCACAGCTGGAATTTTCCTGGTTAAACTAGGTTTTTCAGTAGAGTGGGGATTAAACTGAGTTTTTCAGTAGGGTGGGGATCCTCTGATAAGAGCCTGAGTCTGTAGATTTCAAAACAGTGAGTAGGGGTTTGCTGCCTGACAGGAGTGGCTTCTGGTAATTTTTCTTATCCATGACCTGCCATGCAGGAGGTGGTCTGGTAGCAGAAAAAAAAATTGTTGGTGCGCTAGTTTGGGAGCTCTCAAGGTTCTGGCTGGAGAATGGAGCAAACAGTTTAGCAGGCATTGGAATTCCCATCTGGGTCCACTCCCACCTTCCATTTTTTCCCTGGCCTTTCTGGGACAAAGGCTGGAGGGGTTCCTGCAGGTGAGCCTCAAGGTCTTTTACATCTGAAATAGGCCTTGCTGGTGCTCATTAATTTTCTACTGGTTAGCTTGCAGGTGTGGTCTTTTTCCAACAAGACTGAATGGGGCCTATCACTTCTGCCTGGTGACCGTTAACAATTCTCTTTTTGTACGGTTGCTCCAGACATATATAAAGGTGTAACCACACATCACCACTAACGCTCAAGACTCTTAGCGCTAGTAGAGAATGTCCCAAATCAGACTAAGGCCCCAAGGGCCTGTTCTAGCTTTGAGAATATGCCAGGTTGGCTGGAATATCCAAGATATCTTCAAGACCCTTTGCTTTTTGCTTTTTTGTTTTGTTTTTGGTTTTTTTTGTTTGTTTGTTTGTTTGTTTTTAAAGAGAGATGGACAGTGAGAGAGAAAACGAGAAACAACTTTATTTAGTTTTCATGTGGCCTTCGTTTCTCTGAGACTTTATTGTGTACGTGGTGCTGGAGTTTGAACTCGCGTAACTGCGCATGCAAGGAAAGCACCGTAACTGCCGAGCCATCACTCCAGCCCTTTTGTTTTGTTCTTTGAAGAGGGAGAGTGAAGAGAATTGATTTTATTTTTTCAACTGATATTTGTTTTTCCCCCACTTATGTATGTGGTGCTGCAGATTGAACCCGGGTCCTCGCACATGCCAGGCATGTGCTGGACTGCTGAGCCACCTCTCCAGCACCCCCTTTGCTCTTTATGCTCTGCTGCTCTCCGCATTTTAGCTTCGTTATGGACAACTGCAGGAGAGATTTCCTAGCTGGGGAGTTGGGATAGCTCCAATGTAACATCTTCCCAGCTTGAAAACCTCAACAGAAGGCCATCAATACCAAGTCCTGGTTGACAGAGTGGCACTCTGGATGTGTTGGAAAAAGAGTATTTCTGCACTTCTTAAAATGCCATGTGCTGCAGAGGAGACCCATGCAGCCAAAGCACCCAGGGTTCTTGCGATCCCACAGGAGAGATTCCAAGAAAGGCATACAGAGCAATAGGCAGCAGTTTATTGGAGACTGTGAGATAAGAGAGAGAGGCACACAGCACAGGCACTGCGCAGACCATCTCCAGACAGCGCGGTGCAGCTCTAACAGAGTCTGGGCTTTTAAAGGATTTGGATCCCTTCCTTCTTTCCTTAAGTGGTTCATTACTCTTTGTATAATTCAGCCAGTTTTCTTTGTGAGGACCATAATGATCTGGTCACAAGGGGTGGCTGTTGTAAGATCAGATGCAGGTGACCAAAAAGGAGTCAGACCTAAAAGCAGCTGAGCAAAGCTTTTACTGGGAATCAGTTCTAGGACGAGGTTCACCAGTCTGCCAGAGTGAGGGCGGGCCAGGGAAGTTGCACACGGCCCTGCCTGGGCAGCCACTTTATAGTCTGGGGTGGGCAGGAAAAGTTTGGGAGTCTCGTATCCCTCTGAGATTGGGTGGTGACTCCATCAATCATCAGGGAATTGTGAGACCCCATGGGGTTTAATCTGTCAGCGCCTGATTGGTTGTTCCTTCATGCTTGGGCTGCTTGATGTTCTGCCTCCATCCAGCTGCCTGAACCCAACCTAACATCCTGACCTTTTTGGTGATATAGGGCACTGATTTCCATCTGGCTACTTCCTGTTGTTTATGGGGTGTTGTGGAGGAGGGGGAAGGTTTCAGGTGTTGGTGTGGTAGGGAGGCAGCTATAAGGGTGGAAAAGCATTTGGTTGTATGCTACTCTAGCGACCATGCTCATGCAGTTTCGGGCTAACCTGAGGAGACAGGGAGCAGTCATTAGAAGGAGACCTATCAATCAGTCCCATTCACAATATCCTCTAAAAGAACAAAATACTTGGGAATTAATCTAACAAGAGAAGTAAAAGACCTCTACAGTGAAAATTATTGAACACTGAAAACAGAAATTGCAGAAGATCTGAGAAGATGGAAAATTGTTCCATGCTCTTGGTTAGGCAGAATTAACATAATTAAAATGGCCATTCTGCCAAAAGCACTGTACAGATTCAATGCAATCCCCATCAAGATTCCAATGTCATTCTTTGTAGATATAGAAAAGGCAATTCTCAAATTCATTTGGAACAATAAGAAACCCCGAATAGCCAAAACATTACTAAGCAAGAAAGATGAAGCAGGTGGTTTTGCAATACCAGATCTAAAACTATACTATTGGGCTGTAGTATTAAAAACAGTATGGTATTGGTATCAAAATAGGAATGAAGACCAATGGAATA
>PVKS010054537.1:0-10020 GCA_004027875.1 Aplodontia rufa
AGGAAGGCAGAATGTTCTTCTTCCCTTTCCTCTGTCTTCCAGGCTGGAATGTAGCCATGATGGCTGAGGCTGGAGCAGGCATCTTGGAATCTTGGTACACGAAATGACCTTGGGAACCAAGGCTACATGTGTTGGGCTGAGCTAGTCAGGACCTCTGGGGGAGGCGGAATAGAGAGGAGTTATCTCCTCAGACCATTAAGCCAAAAGGAACAGGCAAACAAGTAGGCTACATTAGCCTTCACAATCCCAGCTTAGTGTCCCTGCTACTCACAAAGAGAGGAAGTGTCTAGCCAGATGTAATGACAGAACAGAAAAAAAGGAGCCAGTCAGTTCAGTCTGAGTTTCTTAATTAAATGTCAGGAGAGGTATGTGGGTTTGCGCAGGTAATGGCGAGCTACTGAAGGTTTGTGAGCATGGGAGTGGCGGGCTACGAGCAGGTCCTAGAAGCCTAGCTGACAGTGGTAAGCCGAAGGATCAAAGAAAGAGGCCGTAGGGGCTGGAGTGGTGGCTTGGTGGTTGCGGCGCTTGCCTGGCATGTGCAAGTACACAGGTTCAAACCCCAGCACCCAAGTACACAACTAAATGTCAGAGCAACAAAAGCCATGTGAAAAACTCAATAAAAATTGATTGATCCTCTGTGTCTGTATCTCTCTCTCTCACACACACACTGTTCTCTCTTTAAAAAGAAAAGAAAGAGGCCATAGGACTGCTCTGGGATGGAGAAGTCACCATACCTCTGTAACTTTTCTGTTCTGTTGCTGGATGCATGTTTGCAAATCATTGTTTGTAATTTCCAAGCCCCACCCTTTGTCTGGGACTGCTCCAGTTTCCCCTTGCATCCGGAGAAGTCAAAGAGGTTTCCAGCCTGAGGTTATGGCCCAGCAGCCTAGCACAGACAAGCAACCCGACACCTGTGGCTGAACTGGCCTCCTAACCCAGGATTTAGCATGTGGGCATCCTAGTTCTGGGAACGAAGGTGCTCCCTGGGAACGCCACCATCAGGACTGCAAAAGGGACAAAAGTGGATCTGCCAGGTAATGGCTTTATGCTCCCCCACTCCCCACACCCCCCAGCATAAACTCAACTTTCAGGTCCACCCAGGGTAAGGAATGGAATAAAGCAAACCATTGACAAAAAGCCAGCCTGATAAAGAAGTGGGCAGCACTGGGGGGCTCCATTTTGCAGTTGAAAAACCAGCAATCCGCCTGTGGCTCCCAGCTACCAGGGAGAATGAGGTGGGAGGATCACTGGAGCCCAGGAGTTCAAGGCCAGTCTGGGCAACAGAGCAAGACCCTATCTCAAAACAAGAGCAACGACACTGAAAGCTGGCAATGAATTTATAGTAACAGAAGCCCAAATAGTAGTTGTTCCTGTGGGTGAGAGTGCTAACTGGGACAGGTGCTAAGGAATCTTCTAGAACACGGGGACGTTCTCTATCTTCGCAGACAGTGGCAACGGAGGTGCAGACATGTAAAAATTTCTCAAGCTGCACACTTAGTGTTGTGGATGATACTGTATCTCCTTTAGATCTCAAGGAAAAAGAAACAATGGAAAAAGAGGAACTGCTGTGATGGGTGGGGAGTGTTGGGACCCAAAATGAACCTTTTTCTTTTCTGTTTTGATCAGACCCTTACACAGAAGCTGCAGCCTCTTGCCAAAGTCTGCCAGGCCTCTCTCCTGCGGTCCCTCTGTTAGCATAGCTCTCCTCAGCGGAAATGCAATTAGGGAAAAGCAATGTGTGTGGCCCAGATGCCACTGGAAGTGACCAGGAAGAACAGCAGGGGATGGGGTGGCTGTGGGGAGAAGAAAAAGCAGACAGGGGGAAAGCGTGCCAGCCCCATCCTCCCACACCCACAGAACATCTCTGCTGGACCAGGGCAAGCCATCAAGGAGATGAGGGGGCGGGAGCCATGCTACTCTCCAGCCACTCTACTGAGGCGACACAGACATGTTCAAACATAAATAAACGGGAGCAGCAAAAGGAAAGAGCGATAACAAAGGCAGAGGGAAAGGCAAACCAAGCTTGTCTCTCAATGAGATCTGAAGTGCTTCTGGCTCCTGTCTGTCGGAGGAAGCTTCTGGGGCATGCGCACCTGGGAGACCGCAGGAACTCTGCATGGTGCCACCTCCAATCGCCCAAAGGCTCCAGCTCCATTTGTCCCAGAGACTTCTGCTTCAAAGTGGCTACTGAAAGTCTGTGGGGTCTCATACCTCTGCCACTCCTGCCCTGCATGACCCCACCTGCCCAGTCCTCGCAGCATTTTTAGGTGGTCAACACAGGGCACATCTAACTCTCAGAGCTTCTCAGGTTCGTCTCGCAATTTCAGTCTTTCCAGTTACGATAAATCTCTCCAGATCTGTCAACTCCAGAAAATTCAAACACCATATATTGACGTCCTAGAAGGGTTACCTACGCGGCAGATTCTGAAACGAGGATTTGTGGGCAGGTAGTTTATTTGGGAGGCGACCCCAGGAATCAAAAGTGAGAGAATGAAGGAGACGGGACAGGGAAGAAAGCCAATGGTGGGTGCTTTATTGAATAGGTTCTTACCACAGCGACTGGCTTAATCCTTCTGGGGACCCTCAGAGAAACTATGCAGACTGTGCTACTAAACTGTCCCTTTAAGAGGCAAGAGGGCCAAGGTCTGTACCCACCCACCTTGGAAGAGACATAAATTCCCTAGCATTTTAGAAGTGCTTACTCCACCCCTCTCCCACCACCCACAGGCCTGGCATGGTCCTGAAACCAGAGAATACCTCAGGCAGAGATGCAGGAAGCCACTCGCCTGTAAAGGAACAGTCTGCCATGGCCTCCAGCATGGGCCACCAGGGCACCAACAGCACCTGCTACATTTTGTCACCATACAGAGGAGCTACACTCTATTTGCTTCAAGACGCTGAAAGCAACTTCCAAGTTTGCCTACTGCATCACAAGCAACACAAACTCAAGTCAAATTAGCCGAGACAAAAAAGAAAAACAAAACAATTTATCAACTCTTTTAACTGGGGAGTCCAGGGAGAAGAATGGCTTCAAGAATAGCTGGATCCAGGGGCTGGAGTGGTGGCTCAGCGGTTACAGCGCTTGTTCAGCATGCACAAGTACAGGAGTTCAAACCCCAGCACCACATACACAACCAAGTCTCAAAGCAACGAAAGCCATGTGAAAAACTAAATAAAAATTGATTCTCTCTGTCTCTCTCTCTCACTGTCCCCACTTTCTTAAAAAAAAAAAAAATAGGGGATGGAGCGGTGGCTCGGCGGTTTCGGCACTTGCCTGGCAAGCAGGAGGACCCGGGTTCAAACCCCAGCACCACGTACACAGCTAAGTATTGGAGCAACTAAGGCCATGTGAAAAACTAAATAAAGTTGTTTCTCTCTTTCTCTGTCTCTCTCACTGTCCCTCTCTCTTTAAAAAAAAAAAAAATAGCTGGATCCAGTTGCAGGACTCTGCCTGCCTCCACAACTTGGCTTGACTGGATTCTGCGAACGCGACTGCCAACCCAGGTAGCCACACAGTCACAGCCTGCCAGCAGTGCAACCCCAGCAGAAAGAGCCCTCCACCCTGCCAGCTCTAGTAGAGATGCCCTGAGGAAGATCTAGGTTTACCTGGCTAGATCACAAGCCCATTCCTTAACCGATTGCTGTGCTCAGAGCAATAGGACACTCCCATTGGCCAAATCAGAAACACCCGCTCCATTCCTGTGTCACGGGAGGGTGGTGCACCATGATTGACAGCTTCTTGGGCTACAGGGAATAGAAAAGGGCCCCCAGAAGCAGCCTGTTACCAAATAAGAAACATAGGCATGGCACTCCAACGACCAAACTTCAAATTTAGCTGGGTTGTTTTTTGTTGTTGTTGTTGTGTTTGTTTCTGGTGCTGGGGATGGAACCTAGGGCCTTGTACATGTTAGGTGAACACTCTACCACTGAGCTGCACCCCAGCCCTTTTAATTTTGAGACAGGATCTCACTAAATTGCTGAGGGTCTCGCTACATTGCCCAGGCTGGCCTCAAACGTCCTCCTCAACCTCCAGAGTCACTTGGATGTAGCTGGATATTCTTGATCAAGGGTCTTAACCTCTCTGAGCCTTACTGTCCTTCTCTATAAAATAAGACTAATAATGCATTCCCATGGGCTGCTTGAGTGATGAGCTGACATAAGCAATAGAAAATGCTTGGCATGCACACCCACAGTGTCGCTGACCTCCTCCAAAACCACACATCATCCAATATCTCCATAAGCCGGGAAGAAAGGAAAGGAAGAGTTGGAGGTGTAGCTCAGCAGTAGAGCACTTGCCCAGCATGTGCAATGTCCTGGGTTCCATCTCCAGCACCACACACACAAAGGCGGGGGAAGGAAAGAAGGAAAAGAATTCGTGAATCTTGGAATCTTTCAAGTGGCTTCTTTTTTTTTTTTGTACTGAGGACTGAACCCACGGTTTAACAGGGTTTAACCACTGACCACATCCCCAGCACATTATTTGTTGTTGGTGTTTTGTTTTAATTTTGAGAAAGGACCTTGCTGAGTTGGTGAGGCTGGCCTCGAACTTGCAATCCTCCAGCCTCAGCCTCCCAAGCTGCTGGGATTACTAGTGTAAAATGGCCTTTTAAAGAACAAAGGGAAGGTTCCACATAATAAATTACCTGAAATTTTTGCCTCTTAAAACAACATGTGTTTAATTATGTCACAGCTTCTGTGCTTGGGAATTAGGAAGTAGCAAGGCTCAGAGGGGTTCTGACCCAGGATCTCCTGTGAGTGCACTCAAGGTGTCTCACAACTGCAGGCTGTAGTCATGTGATGGTCCCACCGGGGCTGGAGGATCTGCTTCTGAGATGGCTTCCTCATGCGGCTATGGGCAGGAGGCCAGAGGCCACCTGAGTATCTCACCACATGGCAGCTGGCTTCCCTCCTGAGGGGAAGAGTATCAGAGAACACAGGGACACCTCCTTTTGAGTACCACAGTGTCCAATCCAGGGCAGAGTTTTCCACCAGCTGTTTCCTCCCCTCCTCATGCCTGTCCAGCTGGACTCCCTGACCCCTGTCTCACCTGCCATGGGTCACGTGATCCAGGACAATAAGTTTCAGAAGGAGAACCTGGCTTGTGTCAAAAGTGGCCATACAGGTCACACAGAAGAAATGGGAAGGGCAGGGTAGTTGCAAGACGTGGGCGGGGCCCCCAAGGCATTGTCACTGTCACAGCAGTCTAATAGCGCAGGATACATTATGACTGAGTTTTCTGTACCGTGGCTGGAATCTCACAGGACAAAGGTGGTTCAGTAGCCTGGTGACTACTACCGTGGGTCCTGCCAGGGTTAAGGCTAAGACTAAACAGTTCCAATGCTAGGGCAGTCCTCACAGCGGTATCAGCTCAGAGTGGGGACACATCCTGCCAGGGATCTCCCAAGGACAGACACTGAGCAGAACACTGGGGCATCTGGGCCCACACCGTTCTCTCTCCCTGCCCTCCTGGAAAGGAGACAGCCATGAGCACAGCAGCCTATGGCTCCACGTAGCCAGTTCCCACTTCCCCCACAGTATTCACCCACCTGAGCAAAGAGACGCATGAGACAAGATAAGTCATTTCCACATTTCTTACAATTTAACCAAAAGAATCACTAACTCACAGTAAGCCATCCCTGCCACCAGGCACGCCAGGGCACCTTCTTGTCGTATCTTCATAAATACTCTGTAAGGAGCTGGTATCAGCCCCACTTTCCAGAGCAGGAAACTGAGGCTCAGAGAGCTAGAGTGACTGGCCCGAAGTCACACAGCCAGGTTCTCAGTCAGGCCCCTTGCACTAAACCATTTGTGTCTCATATTATGTATAGTATATTATGGAGGACTTCTTAAACTTTATCACCAAAGGGGCTTAACAGCTTTCTGGAGGTCTCAAGTTAGGACCCAAAGTAGCACATCACCAAGCCGGACATTTCTCTGCCATTCCGTGTTTGGCATTGATATTCATGGCCATCTGTACTCCATCCCATGGCAGACCCCGTGCTTGTTTTAATATAAAAGCAATAATGACAATCACTTAAAATAAAAAAAAAATATTGATGCCCCAGGAAGCACTGTCACAGGGGTTTTGAGTGCCCCAGGACCCCTGCAGAAACTGTAGAGTACAGGATCCTGGTCTAAAACCACACAGAAGAGCCCCCAACAGGTAGATGCCTGGGTAGGGGCATGGTTGCATCTTCTGCCCCCCACCCCAGGGCCTCGGTCTAGCTCCTGGCTGGCATGCTTCCTTCTTTTCTGTTATACACCCCCACCCACCCTTCACTGTCCCTGGGGGATTCCCAGTAGCTCTAAACTGGGCCAGGAAAAGGAAGGCCAGTGTCCACTCTGGGAGCGCTTCTCCAGCCTTGGCACGGTGCTCACACCTGCCTCTGCCTTCTGCTCCCCACCCCCACACCCAGCCCAGATTGGCCCAGAACAGAACTTTGCACGTTCTGGAATTGAGGGTTGCAGCTGTCACAGGCACCCAAAAGGAAGGGGTTAAAAATGTCTTTCATCTCTCGGCAGCGCTTTATATAGTTCCAGTGTGACTCTGAATGGTTCTGGCTTTATACATAGCGGGCTCTGTGCAGAAAGAGAAGACACCATAGTTAGGGAACAAAGATGGTGCAGGGCTAATAACCTGCTCCTATTGGTGGGGAACGCATCTCCAAAGGGTGGCCTTTGGGTGACATCTGCCATGTGCGGGGCACGCCTCAAGAATTCCTCCCGTAAACACTGCAGATGCAAATAGAAGAGGGGTGTGAAGGCTCACAGATAAACTGCTCATCCTGTTTATTGTTTCTGGAAAAGGGAGAAATCACACGTTTCCCTTTGGATGTTTTCACACGTAACTGAACCTTAGAATGTCAACTTCTGCAAGGTGTTTGACCTAAAAATAGTATAATTTCTGTGTCATTTGAAAAGCTGTTTAAAATGACATACTTAAGCCTGCTTTTTCATATACATCTTGAGTGACAAACTGAAGTTGCATTATTTAGAGACAGAAACGACTAGACCTTCATTTTCACTAAAATGCGCCTCTTCTGTGGTTTCTTGTAGGTGAAATCTGCTTGGATTTTTTTTCTTGCCGACAAGTCTCCTCTTTGTCTCTTGATGATTAAAAAAGAAAGCAAACAGCGGCGGGGGTGGGGGAGGGGAGGTGAAAGAGCTGGCAGCAATGTCCTGGGGATCCACACATCTCTGCATCTGAGATTGTAACCAGCCCTTCTAGCTTTGGGGCACTAAAGGATTTCCAGCCAGGATGACCTCGTGGGCCAGAGGATATCACGCGCACCCTGGCAGGCAGGCAGGCAGGCAGGCACGCAGCCAAAAGCTCGCGGTTTGTTTAGACAGCGCAGGTCACTCCTGTCCACACCCCGAGCTGATGCAGCTTTATAGACACGGAGCACAGAATGCAGTCTGTGAAGTGGCTCTGGGCAGGGATCGGTGCTGCAGAAGGGGCAGAGCGCTGTGGGTAAGTTTGGGTGTGAGCATGTGGGAGCCCCATTCCTCCCCCAGATTGAAGGATCCCCAGCATCCGGCAGAGTGTGCCAAGCAGGGCCCGGCTGGTCTCCTCTTGGGAGCATGCACAAAGCCCTAGCAGCACCAGACCGGGACTCTGCTGGTGACAGACTGTGCCTTGGAGAGGGTCATTGACCTTCATGAAGTTTTATGTTCCAAATTTAGGGCTTGAACTAGCTCTAAAATTCATAATCCTGATGAATCCTCAATTCTTATTTATTAAATGTGTGCATGAACAAATGAATGAAAGAACAGTGTGAAATAGCCAGGCACGATGGCATATACCTGTAGTCTCAGCAGCTGGGGAGGCTGAGGCAGGAGGATCACAAGTTCAAATCTACCCTCAGCAACTTAGTGAGACCCTGTCTCAAAATAAAAAATAAAAAGGACTGGGGACGTGGCTCAGTGGTTAAGTGCTCCTGGGTTCAATCCCCAGTGCAAAAAAGAAAAAAAAATCTGAAAAAGGTACCCCAAAGCCCAACACTCAGCTCCACACATACCTCTTTTTATCCTCTGGCTCTGTGAGAATAAAGCATTTTTTTTTCAAATGCTTCCTTCAAATGTGCAACTACAGACCCAACCTGGAGCATTTACCTAAGGAGGTGCTCACTGCAGGTTTCCAACTTCATCATCCATTCTGAAGCCACCCTCCGCTTCCTGTGTGGGAGTCCCAGGGAGCCCCAGCCGGCAGGCCTAGGAAGAAGCAAATAGGGCCGCCCTCTCTCTCCTGCACTTCACCAGTGGGTTCGTTTGAAAGCCTGTGGGTGTATTTCAATGAGAACAACATGAAAACATGGGCGGATTCTTTTCTCTCTAAAAGAAAAACCTGGAACAATAAGCCGAAGTAATAACAAGGCAGAATGTGGACATCTGCTCCCCGCCCAGAAGACTCTCCATCTCGCTTCTCCCCGGGACTTGTCACACACCCCCAAAGCATAGGTTACCAAAGTCAGAATTAATTCACCTACAATGACTGGGCATTGTAACCTGCTGATGTGTTGCTTGTGACTTCCTTGTTCATTCATTAAACTAAAACCGGTGGGTCTTTCCTAGTTGCAGGGTGCTGTGGAGGTTTCATTTGGACAAGCCTTTTAGGAAGCCTGCAGTCTAATGGGGGAGCTGAGACAAGCCCATTAATAACTATGAGACAGAGAGAAACGAGGCGAGGCATAAATGCAAGAAATGCTGGGAAAGAAGAAAAGGAAAGGGGAGGATGTCTGTGTGCGTTTGGGGCTGGAAGTAATGGCCAGGAAGGCTTCCTGGAGGCAGTGGCATTAAGGACTAGATGAGATGATGGCACAAGCATGACCAGAAGGAAAAACACTCTGGGTAGAGGACCCTCAGTGACAAAGGGTACAGAAGTGGGTGAAAGTCAGAAACAGAGGTCCCAGCATCATCCATTTTCAGTGTGAACCTGTAGGGACAGTGATGGATATGCCAAGCAGTGTGCAGGAGTAGAACCCACAGCATGGAGAGGGGCAGGTGGAGGAGTTAGAGCTGATTCAGTGGGTAAAGGGAACTATAGGTTTCTTCACCAGGGAGTGTGGATCCATCATTTGTCTTCTCTAGAATCCTTTCCTTGCCTTTCTCTTGCTCTGCTTGGTATAACAGGGAACTACTAAGCTCCCAGGCTCCTTTGCAAGTGGCCTCTCTTCAAGGTTTAGCTAATGGGAGAGGACAGCGGAGGAAGACCAGACGCTAGGAAGAGAGAGGAACTAGCACCTTTCTCCCCACTCTCTTTGCCTGGGGTAGCTTCTCCTGCATCTTATCCAGGGTTCTAGTCCTGTTGGTTGACTCCAGCTTCTGGGAACAGTGCCTTTCCCTCTTTGTCCTCCCAGCGCTAGGAATGCTGCCATTGTTGTTCTTTGGTTTGCTTCCTGGCTTTTCAGCAGCTCCCGCATTCGGGATGCCGGTTCCTGGGATTAATTTCCCCGCATTTAAATACTTCAAGTGGTTTCTCTTTTGTTGGCTGTATCTTCACTAATGCAGGGTAATTGGGTCCAATTTTTCAGAGGGCTCAGACTGGCTGCTGAGGTCCCGCAGACAGCTCCTGCCATCTCCCCAGGGGGAAGAGTAAGGGAGGCCTGAAGCAGGGCAGTGGCCTGAGAATCGACAAGGTGAGGCGCAGGGAAGGGGCTTGAGAGAGGATGTTGATTTCCAGCTGTGGTGCCCAGGGGACTATTGAGATCATCAACAGAGGTGCAAACAGCTGGGGAGAAGCCGCACTGGACAGAAGCTAATGAGCTGGACTTTTCTTTATTCTTTTTCCCCTTTTTTATTGCTTTTCTCCTTCTTTAATCCATGCACTCAGCTGTCAGGCTTTTCCTTATTGATTTTGGATTATGGATATTGGAGGCAGAAACCTCTAAAGGGAAAGAGTGCCAGGAGACACAGAAAGGAGGCAGAGGACTGCTTCAGATGGTAGAAGGGGCTGACTTACAGACAGGAGCTGGAGGAAGAATGGGGAGAGGGCACACAGGGACATGGAGAAAAGCCACAGAA
>PVKS010054538.1:0-10020 GCA_004027875.1 Aplodontia rufa
AAACCAAAGAATGGGGTATGCTCATCTAAAACTATGAGCTCCAAAATAAACTTTCTTTCTCTAATTGCTCTTATCAGTTCTTTTGGTCACAGCAGCAAAAAAGTTAACTAACACACTTTCTTGAAGCCTGGTTCTCAGTAAGCATGTGTGAAAAAAATGAAAACAATTTTTTAATGTTTTATAAATTTTAAAACACTGGGTAAAACATAAGTGATGTGTTTATTAGTCAAAGATTTGTAGACAATTAATTCACATCAGACATTTTGATGACAGCAGACAGTATGATTAACTCAGGCACAATTACAACTGAACTTGGGAGTATGATTTCATACAAATAGATCCACCATATGATACATCAGCCCTGATCAAATTCCCTAGAAAAAAAGTCTTTCACTGAGGAATGCTTGGGTTTTAAACCTAGGAATACTAATAATAAGACAAATATCAACAAAAGCAACAAAAATATCTGTGGAGATTACTCACTAGGTTCTATATGCTGAAACACCTCATTTGATTCTCATGACTGTAGGAAGTAGATACTGTTGGGTATTTTTGTTTGTTTGATTTTGCAAATAAGGAAGTGTTTTCTAAGTCAAATAACCTGCTGCATATACAACAATTAATTGCAGTTCTAAGATTTTGACTCAAGGTTTCACACCAGAGCTGGAGTTTTTATCACTCCTGGATTGTGTGCCCTTTACTGTCTTAGAATGTCTTATTTCAGATAATCCTGCTAAAGAGTTGAATGTATTCACAAAATTATTCAGTCAGTAAGTCATAGATGTTGGTTCCTCAGAGAAGTGTCTCTTTGCTAGCATATTTAGTAAGCTTGACCATTCATGTGCATTGACTCAGAATATATGAAAATCAAGTCTCTTAGAAAAGAAATGGTGTGATTAAACAATACAGAAAATGGAACTGCCATTCTAGATCACAGTTTGCCCACCTAACCCAATATTCTTTACAATGAGTACCAACAGAAAGCACTGTAAGTGACATTGGAAAATGAAAGATATATTAAAATAGCTTTAAATTTTTGTTAGTCCTTATGAACTTATCATTTTTTTTCTTTTTTGGTGGTACCGGGGATTGAATCCAGTAGCATTTAACCACTGAGCCATATTCCCCAGACCTTTTTTATTTTGAAACAGCATCTCCCTAAATTGTTTAGGGCCTTGATAAGTTGCTGAGGCTGGTTTTGAACTTGTGATCCTCCTTCTTCAGCCTCCTGAGCACTGGTTACAGCCACAGTTGAATATATTTTAAAATTAGGATTTAAAAAAATATTTAGTCTCTTTATTCTTTTACTACATGGAAATAGGAGGGTTACAATAAATTTAACCCAGGAATTCCCTGTCTTCACCATGAACATGATTACCAATCCTTTCTCAGGAAGTCTGAATAGCAATACATTTCTTTAGACTCCTCCTGATGTCGTCTCAAGGTTCTAGAGGTATTATTCCCAGTTATTTGCCATGCTTTAACAATCACAAAAATCTGAAGAATCCACACATTTTTCAGCACCTGCAATTCATATCTGCATGCCTTGTGTAGTTTATTTACTGGATGAAATCACTCTTTAGGAAAGGTGGAATATTTTCTCTTTTTTTTGAATCCTAGTGATATGCATTATAATTTGGCTTGGTAAGAAAGAAAGTGTACATAATCAGAACACATGTCAGCAGGGCCATTTTAAGAGCATAAGTTTTAGATTATACACGAGTATACTTTGGAGCCTTTTAACTGTGCTTAATAGCTATCTTTTCTCTGTTTTGTTTTCTAATATATACACTATGGGTCATATTAACAGCTGAGAAGCCTCATCAAAGAGCTAACCTTTGTTGACTGAGCACATCTTGGTAAATTAAGCTGAAAAAATATTCCATAATTTCCTTCTCTAATTAACGAGTTTGGGTTAATGGCTGCAGCAGCAATATTTAACACTTATGCCACATCAGCAATAAATTAGGATCAAGTCTGAATACAGCTAACTGCATCCCCAGACCTGAATTGTCACAGTGAAGAAAAGATTAAAATTTATGCTGCTGTTTGTATTCTTTATTGTGAGTATATTAAAGATGTTTTGGTATACTTCACTCAATTTTTCACTGGATAATTTTGACTTTTGCCACACATTTTATGTGAGTGAAGTAGGAGCAGACAATGTTTCAGGGGAGGATTGATTATATGGAATTGTCTGTTATATATACAGTTTTCAAATGTTTTCATAGAAATTTTCATATAATTTCAACCTAAAAATTATCATGCCTATGATCCAAATATGATTTAATAGTTTTCAAAATAATAATGTCAGACTTGAAGAATTGGCTTATGCCAAACCATATTACCAGAATTCTATAAATACCTTGTAGGTATAAATTGAAAGTATCAATTTGTTCTTTAATGCATTCCCTAAATCACAGTGGTGGGAATAGAATACTACAGGAATGTTTATCAAAAGATTCCAGTGTTCTATAGATTCTTTGAAGGCAACCTCTTTAGAAAAATATAGAGGATGAAACGAAGATACTTCCCTGTACCAAGGGACCAGTGTTTGTCTACATAAGATCTGTTGAATCAGTGAAAAACTTCAACTTTATTGGACTTTCTTCAGTTCAAAGCAGAACTCTAGTTTTTCTTTTCAGGGTCTACTGTCCACAGTTGATATTTTTGACCCCATACTTCCTTGAGGTCATCTTATTCTGGAAACTGCCTTTTTGGCTTGGCACTGATTATGTTTTCTGGTTTCTCTTTGTACCTCAACTGACTCATCGCTCTTAATTAAAGAAAATTCAAGCACCCAAAGACTTTGGCTCTGTATTCTTCCTTCACAGGAAATGATTATACACTGTTTTGTGCCCATAGATCATGATTTTATATTACTCTTTGTGTTCTCTCTTAAAATCCATTGAGAATTTTGTACTTTGGAACTTGGCATTGTGTTTCATGAATTGAACTTGATTTCATCTAAGATGTTTTGGTGACAGTGAAGACTATTTAGTAGGAGGCCTAATAACACCAATGCACTGTTCAATATGAACAGAGAGTCTCCTATGCTAAGGGAACACACTTTGAGAAGGATATCTGAAGAACAGAAAATTACATACATGCACATCATTGCCTGTGCAAAGAAGCATGTGTGTTTTATTTTGAGAAAGAGAGGAAATTTTACTGATTGTAGTGAATTATCTTTGCTTTAAGTGACAAAACAATTCCAATTTTTATCAAACCTCAATTATATAGTATTTACTAGGCACTTATTGTTTTCATTTGTCATTTGTGAACCAAAAATAATGGACTACATTTCTTTCGCTTGAATATAAAAATTGGCACACAAAACCCTAGACTTGTCATCACTATGTTTATTGACTTCAGGAAAATGGACCAAATAATAATAAGTGTTACTTTGATGGAAATGATTAAAAGAAGTTATCAACAAGACTCAGTAGTTCAAATCTGCTGGATTCTTAAACAGGCTTCAGAAAGATGTCCTCAACTCTTTTCATCCATATTAATTTGAGGTCTTTACAGACAAATAGAAATTAATTCAGAAAGATTAGGCCTTTGCTCCTATCAGAAAAATTACTTACTCAGAGCTGTGTCAGTTGGCCATAATTAAAGTCATTAAACTTCTGCCATGCTAATTGGTGGGGATCCAAGAACAGTGACTTGGCAATAGCAGAACTCAGAATTACCTCTTCCAAAGCCAGTTGAAAAGTACATTTATTAAAAATCTATGTCTCCTGAGTATATTTCAAACTCCCAAAATGGGTGTCAAATGCCCTCCTGTTCTCAAGTCTCCTGATATTTGCAGGGCTGCACAGGCCCCACAGAGGTTATAAAACCCAGTGAATTGTTGATAATGTCATGCCAACTAAGCAGGGTAGAATAGTGTGTGTACAGCAGGCTGCTGAAACTACATATTTACCTTTGGGTACTTGTCCCGCCATGACATATTTCAAAGTGGTTGCATGTACCTGCTGGACAATTTCCAAGCAATAAAGGACTTTTTATGCAAAATTTGACCATTCTGATCAGAATGCAAGTACTCACCTCTCCCAGCTATGGAAATCTTACCTCATCAACTGCCCCTGTGTCCCTCCATCTGCTTCTTGAAGTGTTTTCTGTCTTTTCAGGCCATGACGATTGTTTCCTCTTATAAATTCCATTATCATTTATTGTCATCACCATTTATTTGACACTGATCTTTGCAATACTGTAATTTGTCTTATCTACCTAAGCAGACTGCAGGTTTTCCAAGGGGAAGAACTGTGAGGATTTTCTTTTGTATTTTCCACATTATCAAGCACTGTGCTATGCACATAATATATTCCAAGGTAAATTGCTAAATGAACTAATCAATGAACCAGGACAAATAAAGCTATTTCCTCAGATTTTATTGAAAATAATTTTACTCAAATATGGGCTAAATTATAATCAAAGACAGGACTTCAGGACTGTTCCTAACAAATAACAATTTTTGAAATTTTGAAACTCCTTATATGTTAGACAGCTTTTCTACTATGACAAAAATAAAAGAGATAAACAGATTTAAAGGAGGACAGATTTGTTTGGGCTTAGGGTTTTAGAGGTGTCAGTCCATTGATACTTGACTATGTGCTGTTCTGTTTGTGGCAAAGAACATCATAGCAGGGACAAATGTCAAAGGATGCCTATTTACCTCATGGTAGCCAAGAAGCAAAGAGGAGGAGGAGTAGAGAAATTCCAATGTTCCCATTAAGGGTTCACCTCTAGTCCAAATAGGTGCCACTTGTAAAGGTTGGCTGGGACCAAGTTGTTAATAGATGGCCCTTTGTGTGACATTTCAGATCAAGAATATAGCACATTACCAGGAAGAATTGAGTTTACATGGGTTCATAGAGATCATCTAGGGCAATACTTACACTTGGTAAATTTAAGAAATTGAAGACAACAGGTGTAAGTGACCTGCTCAAGGTTGAGGGGAAGATTCATGACCCAGCCTTCATTTCTTTAAAACATACTCTATTCATCCCTCTCAGAGAGTTCAGCATTCCAAGAGGTTTAACAGACAATGTAGGCAATTTATTGAACGGTTTCCCATGGCTTGCAAGTAGCATCCTGTTGACAGTATTTTCTACAATACTGACACCACGCAGTAACACCAGAGGCACAGAGTTGGATTGAAACCCATTAATGCCATCGTGGTGTGTTCTTTCTCTGGCAACTTTTAGAAAATGAAAATTCTATTTAAGTTCAGGCCTCACTATTCATTATAATTCAGAGAAATTTGCTATGGTTATCAGGTTGTTTCTTTTCGGCTAGAAGTTTCAGAAATGTCATAACAGTGCTCAATATATTTTAAGAGGAGATATTAGCAAATTGAAGCACTTCTAAAAGGAGATAACCAAAGTGTGAAGTATCTGCAAACGTCTGATGTATGGAATGTAGCTGTCATTTTGTTGTTGTTGTTCAAAAAAAGTGGTGAAGTTGAATTTGAAAGATGCTCATATCTTTGCAAGACAATGATAACTTTGTTCAATTATTTAAAAAGAGCAACCATGTGAAACTAGGATTCTCTACATTCTGAATAGTTGTAGAGGGAAAATTTGGACGAATTGTGTGACAGGTACCAGGAGTCTGTCTATATGTACATATTTGAGCTGCTGTTTCAGGTACCTTGTTGGTATCAAGAGAGCTGCACTGTAGGTCTCTTGTCAACAAGCACCAGTATCTTCACGGTCAGCGGGAGATGGACTCAACAACCTGAATCACTTAGGACTTGAAGATTGTGTGATCACCTGTGTCCTTGAATTCTTCCCAGACGGATAACAATCAAACTTCAGAGAGCAATGCTCACTCACCTCTCTAGGTGAAGAGTGTTTTAGGAAATAGCAATATTAGAAGCTGCTAGAATCTCTGATTACATGCCCAGACTATAGATACAACTTTGGGTTTCTCTTCCTCCCTATCTTAACTTACTAGTTTCTGAAGCTTTTCTAAAGCCATGAAGAAAAGGTTTCTAGGAAGCAGTCTGCATTGATCTATGTGAAAGAAAGAAAATGTATTTAAAATAACACCTCATCCCCCAATCTTTTTAGGTTAACAATAGATATTTGGAGAGACTTATATGGAACAAGTATAATTTAATCTGCTACAACTTTGAAAGTGTTAGAAAATGAATCAAACTGTAAAATGTGCTAAGGTTTAGAATAAATAAAGTCATGTTTCAGAATCTTTGAAATAATGTCATAGCAAAACAACATATATAATATAAATATTTTTTCACTTCTCAGTTTGATTAGAATAGAAGGGATATGTTGAACAGTTATTTTGAGGACAGATTCTGATTCGAGTTATGATTCTAGTTATGGTTTGCTTTTTCCTTTCTCTAAAGCAACAGTCAAAGCTCATATTTAGTTTCAATACAGATTTCATTGAGCACACAAGTTCCATGATAGAACTCATTTTATTAGACCCTACACTCAATACAAAACATCAATTGCAGAGGGTCACACCACATCTTTCTAGCTGTCACACCAATATCTTCCTGAGTGCTGTCTGCACTGTCTCAGGTTCTTTATTTATACTGGAACTCATTTAGTTTGATCCAAGAGCTATTTCCAAAATGCCTACAGTACACAAAAAAGCACTTCATCACCAGACAATCCTTTGCTTTGGAGACAGAAATATCAGCAAGATTTTCTTTGGTAGTGGACTTTTGCACAAATGATGATAATAGGTTTAAGGAGTAGCAATCGTAATTCTAACAAAAAACTTAAGAAATAAGTCTGAAAAGGTAGATCGAAGATAGTTAAAGATGTTGAGACCAGGCCTAGTTAGAAATGGGACCAGACCTAGTTAGAAATGGGACTCAATTCCCTCTGTCCCATAGGGAATGGGGAGTTTTAGGAATGTTTTGTTAATGTGTTGACAAGATTCCTAGATTTAAATAATTTAAACTAGAATTTGGGGAAAGAACTGATGTATGAAAGAAGGCAGGGACCGAGAGTGTACATCAGTGGCAGACCACTTGCCTTGCATGTTCACAGGCTCAAGGCCCTGGGTTCCATCCCCAGTATTAGAAAAAGAACAACAACTAGAAAAGTGCCAGTACTGTGCTAGAGGCCTAAGGCTTGGTTAAGAAATGGTTGCAGTAACAGAGGTGAGACAAGAGGTACTAGGGATCAGAAATAGAAAAGAAGCAAAACTCCTTACCCCCACATCGCCCATATCCCACTCTCTTGATTCTTCGATATTTCACCCCTACAACCCTTATAAATGTTTAGATTGTGAATTTTCCAGAATTAAATGATAGCATAAGTATTACTTGGCTTCTCAGCAGGGTAAAGAGTATGTTACTGGGCTAGAGAGGTGACACAGTGTTTACAGAGCTTGCCTGGCATGCGCTAGGACAAGGGTTCAAACTCCAGCACCACATACACAATGAAGTGTCAAAGCAACAAAAGCTATATGAAAAACTAAATAAAATTGATTTTCTTTCTCCCTCTCTTTCCCCTCCTCTCTCTTAAAAAAAAAAAAAGTTACAGTGTACTTTGTCTCCCTAGATCCCTCTCAATTCTCCCTTCCTTTCCCCTTCCTGCTCCCCAACATGGGTACAGTTCCCCTAGAATATGTGTTGCAATATCTTTGCTGAGTCTAATAACGCGAGTTTGACAACCTTTCATTCAAGCCTGGGTTTTGCTCCAGCCTCCACAACTGAGGGAAAACATACAACTCTTAAGACCCTGAGTTTGGCTAACTACCTTCAGCATTTCTTCCATAGTCATCTATTTACATTCAAAGGGCAAAATATCATTGAATAGAACTCCTGTGTGTGTGTGTGTGTATGTATGTTATGTATGTATGTATACTAGAACTTTTAGACCTATTCATCCAGTGAGGGATCTCTGGATTGGTTCCATAATTTAGCTATTGTAAATTGAGCTGGTATAAACATAGATTTTGCTGTGTCACTGTAATGTGCTGATTCTAGCTCTTCTAGGATAATTCCCAAAAGAGGGCTAGCTAATTCTTACAGTGTATCTAACGCTAATTTTTTCAGGAGTCTCCACATTGCTTTACAGAGCAACTGTCCCAGTCTGCACCAACAATGCTAGTGTTCTTATCTCCCTGAAACTACTCCATCATATGTTATTGTTTATATTCTTCATCTTTGATAATCTGACTGGAGTGAAGTGAAATCTTAGGGTAATTTTGATTTGCATTTCTCTCTTTGCTACTGATTTAGAACACTTTCTCATGTATTCACTGGCTTGCTCGATTTCTCTGTTGAGAAGTTTCTATTTAGCTCTCTGGACCATTTATTGATTGGATTGTTTTTGTTTTTGACATGAAGTTTTTTGAGCTCTTTGTAAATTTAGGATATTAGTCCTCTGTTGGAGTAATCACAGGCCATGATTCTCTCCCATTCTGTAGGTTCTTACTTGACAGTTTTAAAAAATTCTTTGTCTGAGCAAATGATTTAGTTTAATGGCATCCAACTCATTGATTCCTGACTTTAATTCTTTCACTATGGGAGTCTTGTTGAGAAAGTCCTTGACTATTCCAATACATTAAGAGTGTTAGTCCTAATTTTTTCCTAGCAGTTGAATGGTATCTGCTTTTATTCCTAGTTCCTAGATCCATTTTAATTTGATTTTTATGCAAGGTGACAGATAAGGATCTAATTTCAAATTACTGAAAATGCCTGTTCAGTTTGTCCAGCACCATTTGTTGAATAGGCTGTCTTTCTTCCATGCGATATTTTGTCCCCCTTTGTCAAATATCAGATGCTTAAATCTTTGTGGATTTGTCTTAGAGCTTTCTATTCTGGACCAATTGTCTTCATTCCTATTTTGATATCAGTACCATACTGTTTTTGTTACTATAGCTCTATAGTATAGCTTTAGATATTGTATTGCAAAACCATCTGTTGTCTTCCTTCCTTAGTAATGTTATGGGTATTCTGGGTTTCTTGTTATTCCTAATGAATTTGAGAATTGCTTTTTCTATAAATATAAAGAATGACATTGGTACCTTGATGGGGATTGCATTGAATCTGTATAGGGATTTTGGCAGAATGCCATTGTAATTATTTTACTTCTGCCTATCCAAGAGCATGGAACATCTTTCCATCTTCTTAGGACTTCTTCATTTTCTATCTTTAGTGTTTGATAATTTTCACTGTAGAGGTGTTTTACTTCCCTTGTTAGATTAATTCCCAAGTATTTTATTATTTTTGAGGACTCTTTTTTTTTTTTCATTTTGCTTCTTCCATAAAGTCTCTCTACTCCCTTAAAAACTGTAATCTATAGAATGCCACCAATCCTTAAAGAAGAGACAAGAATTTTACAAAATGTTAAATGCAGGAAGAAAATTGGATAGGAAGTATGGAAATTGTTTAGGAATAGACTGGATAGGAAAGAAACAAATCTATGAACCTCTGTTAGGAGGTGATCAGTTATTCCAGGAAAACATTAACTAAGGGATATTAAAGTGGTTGGATTCTTCTCCCTAAGAATAGTTTCCTTCTTAATTTTAAAACTTTTCTATCACAATTCTATTTACATTATATTTTTCTCTTAGATCTTATTTAAAATTTATTTTAACTATTATTGTTTTACTCTCACATCTGTATCCAATACAATAGTTCCTCTGAACATTTTTCCATCTGCTCTTGAAAATAATAATCTCTGAATAATTCATTTTTAAGCATAATCAAAATTAAGATGCTTTATGTTATGGGATGGGACCACTTCTGTGCTTTCTTTCAAAAAGAAGTGGTTAAAGATAATATTTGAATGCAAGCAAAGAAAATGATAAGGTGGCTGTCAAAAGTAACCATGGAATATTACACAGCAATTAGAAACAATGACCTTGCAGCCTTTGAGGGTAAATGGATGGTTATGGAAGAGATCATGATGAGTAAAATCAGCTTAACCCAGAGATCTAAGGGTCGATTGTCTCCACTCATAGGTGGAGGTGGGGACTAGACCCTGGACAGTGAGAAAGCTGGTCTAGTAACATGAGTTAAATCCA
>PVKS010054539.1:0-10017 GCA_004027875.1 Aplodontia rufa
AAACCGCCTGTTTCATCTTTCTTGCTTAGTAGTGCTTTGGCAATTCTTGGTTTCTTGTTGTTCCAAATGAATTTGAGAATTGCTTTTTCTATGTCTTTAAAGAACGACATAGGTATCTTTATAGGGATAGCATTAAATCTGTATAAAGCTTTTGGTAGAATGGCCATTTTTATTATATTAATTCTGCCTATCCAAGAGCCATTTATTGATTGGGTTATTTGTAAGTTTGGTGTTTAGTTTCTTTAGTTCCTTGTATATATTCTGGATATAAGCCCTCTGTCCGAGGTGTAGCAGGCAAAGGTTTTCTCCCATTCTGTAGGTTCTCTTTTGATGCTCTTGACTAGATCTTTAAAGTATATATACAATAGTTCTTGAATGTTTGATAATGTTTCCCCCTCAATTGTATCTCTATATCCATCTAATTAAAAAAATCATATTCTTTTAGATGAATTTGTTCTAAATGGAGAACTCTTTTGAGAGTGGAATAAACAGAAATATTCATGTTTTGTTTTCCAAACTCTAAATATCACAAAAGAGAACTGGAATAATAGAGCTGCACGCTCAAATATCTAAAGTTTCTCAGGTTAACCAGGCTTAAAGTCTGGGCTACTTTGTATCTTTTCTGTTTCAATTTTAATTTGATTTACTTCTTGGTCGCAGTAGTAGGTATTAAATCTAGGCACACTGTACTACTGAGCCACATCCCCAGCCCTTTTTATTTTTTATTTTGAGACAGGGTCTCGCTACATTGCCTGGGCTGGCCCCAAACTTTTGATCCTTCTTCATTGGCCTCCAGAATAGCTGCAATTACAGGTGTGCACCACAGAGCCCAGCTGTATCTTTTAAAATTATTCACATTCAAAAGGGAAAAAAATCAAAATGAGTAACATTTTCCTTTCACTGAGTGAACAATATAAATGTCTGTATTTGGGTGACAGCTGGCAAAACACAACATGATTCATCTGGGAACCTGCAGGAGTTCACCTTCAGTGACTTCACACGAATCACCTGCTCTGTTACAAACACATCTGAAGCAGCTGAGAAACGAACCTAGGAAAAGAATTGCATCAAAATAAAATATTCCTTCTCATAAAGGTTCCAAGAGGACTGTACAAATTTGACATTATAAAATCTGTTATCAAAATGGTAGATGGATATTAAATTTAAAAAGGTAAACCACCCCTTATACCTCTCTGTTACACCAGACATGGTAAGAACATAGGTGCAGAGGCAAAAAAAAATGTGAATTTGAGATTTGGCTCCAATCTCTGTAAGCTGAGAACATTGGAAAGTCTGTTTCTTTGAGTCTTAGCTTCCTTGCCTAAAATGGGGAAAGTAACGGTGGCCACATGCAAAGACATTCTGAGGACAGAATTAAATCATCTATGCACCAGTGCTTTGCAAATGTAGCTTATTGCTTCCTGGTGTTCTTTTTCATTTCACCCATGGGAAATTACATACTACAATGACACTTGCCTTTGGTCTGTAAAATCAAGAATAAATGAATGGGATGCAATTAAACTAAAAAGTTTCTGCACAGCCAAAGATCTAGTCAAGAGCATCAAGAGAGAACCTACAGAATGGGAGAAAACTTTTGCCTGCTACACCTCAGGCAGAGGGCTAATATCCAGAATATACAGGGAACTAAAGAAACGAAAGTCCAAACTCACAAATAATCCAATCAATAAATGGGCTAATGAACTCAAAAGGAACTTCTCTCCGGTGGAACATGTGTACTCTATTTGAGAGGAAACTTTATTCTCATTCCACAGATCAAGCAACTTACCCAAGGACACAGAGGTATAGGTTGAGCATCCCTAATCCAAAACTCCAAAATCTAAAATATTCTAAAATCTGACACTTTTTGAATGCTGACAGTATTCCACACTTGGAATTTCACGCGAGACGCCATGTGATGGATCACAGTCAAAATGCAGGTGCACTAAAAATAGTGTATAAATGACCTTCAGGTGATGTGTAACAGGTATATGTGAAACATAAATGAATTTCCTGTTTAGACTTGGGTCCCATCCCCAGGATATCTCACTATGTGCATGCAAATATTCCAAAATCAGAAAAAAAAAAAAAAAAAAAAAAAAACCAGAACCCGGAATGCTTTTGTCCCAAGCACTTTGGATACGGGAAACTCAGCCTGCAGTGCGTGGAAGAGGTGTGGTTCCATGGCCATCTGGCCCCCAAGTCTGTTCTACAGACCACTTGGCTTCTACTGCTCTGAATGTCTGAATGATAGCCCTAGGGTTTCAGCCTGCCTCAGTGTCTGTGTGACAGCTTCTGGAATCTCACCTCCTCCTCCAGAAATCCTCCTCTTCTGGATCAGCCAGGAGGTGACGGCATTCCTGTGTGCATGGGATTCTCTGGTCACAGTGGTGCGCTGCTCTGAATACACTACCCTGCTGCTTGCTGGTGGGACTCAGGTTTGCTCTGCTGGGCTTCAGCCCCACCTGTCCATCTGCAGCTGCTTCATTCCTGTGCAGAAATTAGCAGCAGTCCTGAGTATTTCCAGTGACCGTCTGGCGGGTTTATCTACAGAGTCGGGGGAGCCTGTGTTCATATGGCCACAGGAATTGCAGGGGCCCCAGTTCAGGAGGATTATGGTGCGCACAGAGGTGAGGAAACCTGCATCTGCCTCACCTCAGGACAAGTGAAGGAACTGGGTGTGCTCAGTGGAAAAGCCACCCACTCAGAGGGTCACAAACTGTTGCCCTCAAGTGTGAGAATGGCTGTCATGAGGAAGTGGGACTTGACTTCTGCCATGTGTCCCCATAGAGGGGAACTAGGAGCCGAAGACACATGGGTGAATCACAAGGAAGGGCAGCTGTGTCAACTCCTTCTCTGGAAAGAGGTGGCAGCTCCACAGTCAGAATGCGACCCAGATGGGGTGATGGTTTTTTCCATTGCCTGGAGCCACCTGGGCCCAGGCTGGGCAGCTCCCATCAGGAGAGTCAGAGAGAACCCTCAGCTGCTCTGGCCTGGGAGGTCCTGGGGGACAGGCCCATCCGGCCACTGTCACTGCCCACACTCCAAGGAAGTGGGGCCTGTGTGCAAAGGGTGCCAGGAGTCCCACCAGGGCCTTCCTCCCTGGTTTATCCCCACTAACAGCAGATGTTTGATGATGCAATGAGAACAGGCCAATCAAGGGCAAAAGAACAGGGCTTTGTCCTTCTTGGCCCCTAAGTGTTATGAAAAAAAAACGCAAGGGCAGCAAAGTTCATGGCCAAGAACAGCGTCACGTCTCCTCCGTGTAGGGTTCTAAATTCCCTGCTACGTGGACTGGCTGCGGGAATCACTGGGTGGATCTTTGGCCATGTTTATTTTCTGGCTCCCTCCCTGACCTACCACCCAGCTGAGAGGCCTGAATTTTAGAGCCGCCTCCCCAGCAGTACCTCCCGCAAGCCTTCCTTAGGGGTGGGCAGAGAGGCCAGCTGGAGACCAGGACTCTGCTTAGGCTTCTGTGCCATTATCTTTTGGCTTGAAAACAAATCTCCAGTCTTCCCCTTACAGTGTCCAGGAGCGCCTCTGACCAAGCAGCTTAGACAGCAGCTAGCAACCTTCCTCAGGCCTGGTGCAAGAAGGGTGGCTAGAACCATCGTCCAGAGATCCACGACTGCCTGGAGGTAGAGGTGGTGGGAGAGATGAGCCCCTGCCTGAGGCTGGGAAGAGGGCTGAGCCTGGGAGGGTGGTGAGGTAGGCTGCTCCAGGCCCAGAGGGTGATTACTGTGACCCAGTCCCTCCAAGGTGGGCTCAGCATCTCCTCTCTGCCCTGTCTGGCCTCTTGGTATATAGTCTGTGTCCTGGCCACCCTCTGGCCTGGAGGGGAAGCCCATTGTGCTCTGAATAATGGAGAAGCTCCGAAGTGGGATGCAAAGGAGAGAAGGGTACTCAGGGGCACCAAGAGAGGAGCTGGAGAGGAGATCAGGAGTCAGGTGAAAGAAGGACTCCAAAAGAAAGAGACTTCCTGGAAGCAGGAAACAAGGGGAAGTTGACAAGATTGAGAACAAAGTGACCAAGAGCTCTATGTCCGTAGCAGGAGCCTCAGGAAGGAATTTCTAGTGCTCTCCGGGAGAGGCAGCTGGAATTGCATCTCAAAACAACATTGAGATTTCCTTCACTATTTGTTTTTTATTTTTATTTGTTTATTTGTTTATTTTTTGCTGCTGCTGTTGGCTGTCATGAGGCATGTCATGTACTGGCATATTTGGGGTTTTTTTGTTTTGTTTTGAATGTAAAATTGCTTCCACTCTAGCAGTGGGGTTATGGTCAGCCTGATTGCTGGTCTGGGGTCTCCACACAGGGAGGACATAGGCAGGTCCCAGTTGCTGCTGGTCGCCCCTGAGTGGGGAGCAGTAAAAGGAAAGAGGCAGCCAGGCACGGTTCTGCCAGGCAGCCAGGGCGCTGGAGGGAGGAAGACAGGCCTCGAGGCAGGAGGGGGCAAGGTCAGGAAAGGGTCATTCAGGAGACTGGGGTTGTGCAGTGAGGCAGCAGGACAGAGAGACCGAAGAAGGGAACCAAGGATGGGTGGAGCCAGGCCAAGGTCAAGGCAGAAGTCAAGAGCCAGGGCAGGCTCCACCACCAGCTCTGTGCGGAGAGGGTCCATGTCTTCATGCCCACCCCCGGCCAGCAAAGAACTTTTTGTCTCAGGGTGCCCCATCCCCAACACATACACTGTTCTCCCATGGCAGGGCCCCCCTTCTCCCTCAGCCACCACACAGCCCCCAGCAGCCCTGCAGACCTGGGGCAGAGCAGCTGACGCTTGCTGAGCTGAACTGATCCTGAGGGATTCTGCATGGGGCTGGAGGATCCATCAACAAGGACTCCAGGTCAGGCCAACTTGTGTTTCTGATGGAAAACAAAGAAAAGAAAGAGACCAATATTTCTTTAGAGCCCAATGCCCAACGCCAGACACGGGGTCTCCAGTCTGATGTGCTAAACCCATTTTCCAGATGGTGGATCTGCCAAGGTCATGGAATTGGCCTGTATCTTGAGTTATTCCCCTGCCTTGCCCAGAACCCCACGCCAAAGCTCTTTCCAGAGGTCAGTGGGACCTTCACAGAAAGAGGCAGATGCTGACCCTCAGAGACAAGTGGCCTGCTTAAGGACAGAGCAAAGACACTCAGGCCTGGCCTACGGATGACTCAGAGGCAGCCTGTGTCTCCCTGTTGGCCCAAGAGAGAAGAGAAAGAGTGGAGGATAATGGGGCTGGAGCGGTGGCTCGGCAGCTGGAGCGCTTGCCTGGCATATGCGAGGACCCAGTTTCAACCCCAGCACCACGTATACAACTAAGCTTTGGAGCAACAAAGACCAGATGGAAAAATAAATAAAATTGATTCTCTCTCTCTCTCTCTCCTTTTCCCTCCTTTAAAAAAAAGAGTGAAGGACAGAATGCCAGCCATCTTCAAGCCTGGAGGACCCAGAAGCGTTTCTCTGCTGTGGCATAGGGGGCGGGTGGGAGGCAGGGAGGTGCTGTGGCCTATGCTGCAAAATTAGCCTCCTGAGGCCCTGGGACTTCCAGAAGTCCTTTCCTCCAGCCTTTGCCTCTGCATTAGACGCCCTGGAATATCCCATGGTGGAGCAGATGGTTTCCACTCTGAGCTAGAAGTTTCTGTTTTCCTAAATGTAAATGGGTGGATAAGAGTCACTTCAAGTCTTTGCCTGAAGCTCACCTCAGAGACTGTCCCTGGCCTCCACGTTTCAAACTGTGACTCTGTGTCCTCCTCAACCTTCTTTTTTGTAACCACAAAGCCACTGTTCCAGTCCTCTTTTTTTTTTTTTTAAAGAGAGAAGGACAGTGAGAGAGAGTGAGAGAGAGAGAATCAATTTTTATTGAGTTTTTCTTGTGGTTTTCATTGCTCTGACACAGTTGTGTATGTGGGTGCTGGGGTTTGAACCCATGTGCTTGCGCATGCCAGGCAAGCGCCGTAACCACTGAACCGCTGCTCCAGCCCCTTTTATTCAGTTTGTCATGTGGCTTTCACTGCTCTGACACTTTGTTGTGTATGTGGTGCTGAGGTTCAAATCTGCGTCCTTGCGCAAGCCATGCAAGTGACATAACGGCTAAGCCACTGCTCCAGCCCCCTCCTCAACCTTCTTGATCCCCTCCCTTCATCCTTTCCTCTATTGCATATCTCTCTTTCTAATTGTTTTATTGATTTTGTCTGCTTCTGCCTGTCAGTGCCATAGGGCCTGGTCTTGGCTTCTGTGTCCCCAGCACCTATTGTAAACTAAGAAATTAGAGATGAGACTGAAATAAAAACAGATGCAGCATAGATTTGCAGGTAGGAAAAACAAGGGCTCAGAAATCAGGGACTGGAGCCGGGTGCAGAAGTGCATACCTGCAATCCCAGTGGCTTGGGAGGCTGAGGCAGGAGGATCACAAGTCCAAACCCAGCCTCAGCATCTTAGTGAGACGCTGCTTCAAAATAAAAAATAAGAAGGGCTGGGGATGTGGCTCAACAGTTAAGTGCTACTGGGTTCAACCCCTGGTACCCACACCCCAAAAGAGGATGATCTCCAGGTTAGACAGGACTGAGGCTCTTATAACAAAAAGAACATTTTTTGGTGGCAATAAATAGGCTTGAGGTAAGTTCAGAAATTGTAAAATAGCTCAAACCAGGGTGATCATGCATTTTTAAAAATACGTCGGAACATTTGGGTCAAGAGGCAAATGGGCCAGTCTAGTATTTCTCAAACCTTGCAAAGTAGTGTTGGATCTCAGAAAATTATTTTCTCCATCAGATTCAGTTCCTGATATGATGTCTGTGTGGCAATTTACCCCTGCCAGAAAAATCTCTAACGCTTAGAAAAGGGTGATGCTCTCTTTTGGACCATTTTGTAGCCATATTGATTTTTATGGTATCCCAAGAGCAGGGCCAGACACTCCATAAATATTTGTTGAATTAATGCATGAAAGACATGTAAAACATTTCGCAGGTCATCCAGCACCTTATTGTTACTGCTGTGCTGTTGTTTATTGCTTGTGACTTTGCAGATTTCCTCAGTCTCTCGGGCCCTCTGTCTCTTCATCTGTAAAATGACATGACGGAACCACCAGATGATCTATGAGCTTCCTTCTCACCCTAAAACTATTAGCGTCCCCAGAGGTTCAGAACCTGAAACCTGTCCCCTAGTACACCCCCAGCCCCTTCTCCTAAATTCCTCAGCACAGCTCTGCCAGGAGTGCTTCCTTTTGACTGGCAATTAGAATGGGACACAGGTATGGGATTATGAGTCAGCCCAATATTTCCTGGAACGGTTTCCATTCAGATACTTATATGTTTTATTTTAATTAACTTTGATGCGTGGTTTCATAAATTTTATTGTTTTCAATGGAGGCAATTCATTACGTGCATAATTAAAGCCATTTGATTTTAAGTTCTTTGTCAAGAATTTTCATAGAAATAATTTCATAGAATTCAGAAAAGCGTTTGCCAGACCACCTGCCCTGATTCGGGATTTGGACATGTGATCCTTGGAGAAGCAGCTTCGCACTGTCCTGCCCTGGGTGGGGCTCCGTCCTTGGCCTTGGATGTCTCCATCCAGTGCATCTGTTCTGCGGGCTCAGGTCAGCTGGGCTCAGCCGTCCTCTCAGGGCCTCCTTGGTCCTTGGAAGAGGCCGGTGCCCTCCAGCTGCCTCTGTGGGGGCAGTTTCAGGAGGGCAGGTAGCGCCACACTCCAGGTATTCGCTGAGTAACTGGAGCGGCCTGGGAGGGCGGAGGGACAGGTCTGGCAAGTTCTGCCCTGTTTATACTCAGAATTGCCTCACCTCGCTTCCCCGCCCCATTCATGGGCCCGGCCCTCAACCTCCTTTTCCCCACATGCCTGGGAAGCTGGGGGCCAGCATGGATCGTCCCCTCGGCATCAGCTGAGCCTCCAAGATGCATCCCTCCGAGGCCATGGAGAGGGGCAGCGGCAGGGTAAGCGTGGGGATGGGACCCGGCTGGCCGGATCCTCCGTGCTGAGGGATGGCATGGGGCTGGGAGACAGGCGAGGCACTGCCACCTGGATGCCTCTGGTTTGGGGGGAAATAATGCTTTTCTAGCCAGAAACTGCTAGGGATTGAGACCTCTTGGCCTCCTGTCTGTCATGAACCCTAGGAGCCACACCTAGAGGAGAAGCTGCTAGGATTTGGGGTCTGGTCAGTAAGCAGCCCAGGGCTATGTGGCTGGGCCCTTCTTTGTGATCCATGAGCAGTCTGTGGTCAGGATGTCTGTGCTTTAAGTGGTCAACTTAGCTGGGTGCCAATCTAATAGAACTAACTTAATTTTTTCTGGTTTGAGAATCAAAAGCATCTTAACTGTCTTCAAGGTTCCGGTTTAAAATCCTGGCTATACTTGTAAACCTTCCCAGAAAAATATCACTATCTGTGTGCATTTAAGATTTCCAAGAGGATTTTTCAACCATCCTTAGTCACTTAATTTTGGGCTCAACAACCCTCTTCTTAGGAAGTGCTTCTTTGTGTTTAACTACAATTCCTTCTGCCACAACTCAGTTCCTTTCCTCTTCTTCTGCTCTTGGGGGTGGTAGAGAGCAGCTAGGCTGTCCTCTGGGGGAAGCAAAGCTAGTTACAGATATTCAAAGCCTTCCTAAGGCTTCAGCTATGCCTCTGCTTCCTAACTGCTATAACTTCTCAGGTCTTGTTTTCTGGTCCTCTCCACATTCTTTGTACTTTACTGATGTAGTAGAATCTCAGACTTTGGAAAGGATGGCCCAGCCTGGATTTGAGAAAGATCAATTCACTCTGTGTTCCAGCCTTTTAAGTTGGCTTGTGGTCCATTCTGAACTCCAGATGTGTTTCCATAAACTTTATCATCATTTCTCCCACCAATCTTTTAGGTCTCTCTTGACTTTTCTTTCCCCGGCTGCTTCCACTGCCCTCTGGTCTTCTTGGCTCCTGCCTCCACCTCACCAAGGTCTTGGCCTCAGATCTCTGGGACTCCATGGAGTCTCTGGTGAACAGAAAGGGTGGTGCATAGAACAAAATGGAGTTTTGTTGGAAGCCTGGAGAACAGCAATAGTGTCCTTCTGGGTAGCTTGCTGGTGGTCCCTAAACCCCAAAAGAAGAACTGAGAAGGGTGGCTGTGCTCACAGTGGAGAAGGATGGGTGGGCTTGTTCCTGGGGCAGGGTGATGGGATGGTGCCCACCTAGGAGGGCCATCTCTCCAGAGTCGGGGACCAATGTGGAAGGTTGCTGGAGAGACAGAGGACAGAGGACAACTTTCTACTTTTGATTGGAAGATGAGGACTTCCAATGAATTTGTTAATTAAATGTCAAGTGTCTGGCAGGTCCCACGAACATTCTGGAATGGAGATTGTCAGAACTTATGTTGGAATGGAAGAACTAAACCATTCCATCCTTATTTAATCTTTTTAAATTTGTCCTCTGGCTTTGGGTGATTCCTCAAAAGAGCAGGCTTGTGGGAAGGGCAGGGGGAGCTATGGCTGAGGCTCCTAATCTTGTCTGCTGTAATTGGTTGAGACTGATGAGATGGAAGTGGGCCTGGAGATGCTGGTCACCTAAGGCCACGCCTTCTCTCGGAGGGCAACTGTGTTGCAGTTTTTGTCATTCCACTCCAAACACTAGTGAAGATAGTGGTCAGAGAGTGTGAGCTGATGCTGCTGCTGTGGAGGAAACCAGATCTTCAGAAGGATCTCGGAAAGGGGGTGGAGAAGGCTGTCATAGAGACAGGTGCAATGGTTCAGGCCTATAATCCCAGCTACTTGGTAGGCTGAGGCAGGAGGATTGCAAGTTGGAGGCCAGCTTGGGCAGTTTAGGGAGACCCTGGCTTGAAAACAACCAACCAGCCAATAACAAAGCACCAACCAACAAAAAAACCAAACCAAACCAAACCTGCGCACCGTGGTGGACAGAGAACTGACCAAGTTCCACTAAACCTCCCTGTACCTTAGTTTCTTCATCTGTATGATGGAATAATAATAGCACCTACCTCAAGGAGTCTCAGAATACACACTGTTATATTGTGAGGATATACAAATATGTAA
>PVKS010054540.1:0-10017 GCA_004027875.1 Aplodontia rufa
TTCTAATTGCTGTGTAATATTCCATGGTATAAATGTACCACAGTTTTTGGATCCATTCTTCCTGTGAGGGACACCGGGGTTGTTTCCATAGCCTAGCAATAGTAAATTGTGCTGCTATGAACATCGATATTGCTGTGTCACTGTAATGTGCTGATTCTAAGTACCCTGGAAAGATACCCAGGAGTGGAATAGCAGGGTCATATGGTGGACTCTTCCCTAGTTTTTTAAGGATTCTCCATACTGCTTTCCAGAGGGGCTGTACCAGTCTACAGCTCCACCAACAGTGTGTTAGTGTGCCTATTTCTCCACAGCCCCTCCAGCATGTATTGTTGTTTATTTTCTTCATCTTTGCCATTCTGACTGGTGTAAGGTGATATCTTAATGTGGTTTTCATTTCATGCACAATATCCTTAAAAAGAATAAAATACTGGGGAATTAATCTAACAAGGGTAGTGAAAGACTTCTACAACAAAAATTGTTGAACACTGAAGACAGAATTTGAAGAAGACCTGAGAAGATGAAAAGATATTCCATGTTCTTGGTTAGGCAGAATTAATACAATTAAAATGGCCATTCTGCCAAAAGTACTATACAGATTTAATGCAATCCCCATCAAGATACCATGTCACTCTTCACAGATATTGAAAAAGCAATTTTCAAATTCATTTGGAACATTGAGAATCCCAGAATAGCCAAAACATTACTAAGCAAGAAAGACAAAACTGTGGTTTCACAATACCATATCTACAATTATACCATAGAACAATAGTAGCAAAACCAGCATGCTACTGTTATCAAATTAGGAAGGAAGATCAATGGAATATTATAGAAGACTCTTGAGACAAATCTTCAAACATCTGATATTTGACAAAGGGGGTCAAAATATAACACAGAGGAGAGATAGCCTATTCAATGAATTGTGCTGGACAAACCGGACAGCCACTTGCAGAAAATTGAAATTAGATCCTTATCTCTCACCTTGCACAAAAACCAAATGAAAATGGCTCAAGGAACTAGGAATTAATCCCGCTACCATACGACTGCTAGAAGAAAAATTAGGAGCAACACTCCATCGTGTGGGAATTGGCAACAACTTCCACAACAAATTCCCAAAGTGAGAGAATTAGTGAAGAATTAATGAATGGGATACCATTAAATTAAAAACATTTTGCTCAGCCAAGGAATTGGTCAAAGCTATCAAGAGAAAACCCACAGAACAGGAGATAATCATGGTCTGTGATTCCTTTGACAGGGAACTAATATCCAAAATTTACAAAGTACTTAAAAAACTTAATATCAAAAACAAAAAATTCCAATCAATAAATGGGCCAGAGAGCTAAACTTCTCAACAGAGGTAATGGAGCAAGCCAATGAATACCTGAAAAAGTGTTCTAACTCACTAGCAATTGGAGAAATATAAAGCAAAACAACATTAGGATTTCACTTTGCTCCAGTCATACTGGCACAAATGACGAATACAAACAGTAACAAATGCTAGAGAGATTGTGGGGAGATAGGAACACTATCATCCTGTTGACAGAATTGCAGATTGGTACAGCCACTCTGGAAAGCAGTGTGGAGACTCCTCAAAAACCTTAAGGATGAATCCATCATACAAGCCAGCTATCCCTCTCTTGGGTATTTTCCCAGAGGAGTTAGAATCCACACATTACAGTAACACAGCAATATCTATGTTCATAGCAGCTCAATTTCCAATGGTTAAATTATGGAATCAACCCAGATGCCCCTCACTGGATGAATGGATCCAAAAGCTCTGGTATATTTATACAGTAGAGTTCTACTCAGCTATTAGAAACAACTGTATTGTGACATTTGAAGGTATAGATGGCAATGGAAGAAATTATGCTGAATGAAGTTAGTCAAACCCAGGGAGTCAAGGTTCAAATGTTTTCCATCATTTGTGTAGGCTAGTGCTAAACCTAGTCTTGGGTGAAAGGTAGTCAAACTCATGTATTTGTTGCACCAAGGTCATAGCTACACATAATCCAGGGGAACCATAGACATGTAGGGTGGGAGGGGAGAAGGGAGAGGTGGAGGATGGTAGGGGGCAGGAAGATAGATAGGGAGGGATCTAGAGAGACAATCAACAATGTAGCATACTCTTTAGCTCCCCTAGAAGTCAAATAATATTTATGCAATCATTTAATTCTGGAAAATTCATAATCTTATATATACACACACATATGTATGTGTGTGTGTGTATATATATGGACATTTATATTTTTATGTGTGTGTATATATATATACATTCGGACATTTATATTTGCTATAGAGGCATAATGTAGGAGAATAAAGAGACTGGGCAATATGGACGATGTGGGGGCAACTATGGATTAGAATCAAATGCATATCATATTGTTACTTTATATGCATTTTTGATTGTACAAAAACTCAACTCGTTAATAATAATAAAAAAAGTGTTGACTCACACACACACACATAAAAGCTTAGTGGCTCCAGCACAAGATTCCAAACTATCTACAGCCTTTTTCCTGCATCAAATGCTATGGAGACTTCTCAAATCTAAAGCCTGGTTAGCACTTGGTTTCATATGTGCCTTGCATATACTTTCAACCTTTCATGTTTATTTATTATGATGCACCTGCAGGACAGTAATTTTATCATGCATGGGTCCTAAATCTGCATGTTTGAAATCAACAGTTACATCTGAAGAGAGAAAATAGACTTAACACCTGTGAAATTCCTATTTTGCTTCAAGCAGTTTATTAAAAAATATTTTATGTTTCAAACCGAAGTAGCTCCGCCTGGCTACATCTTAAGGATTTGCACTGTTACCACAAATTACTTTACCCTGATATCTAATCTTTTAAAGATAGGAATAGGGAGGCATGAAAGGGAGATCCAAATATTTGCTTCTTGTTTGGATGTGACACTTTTAAAGCAGAATACATAAGACAGGAAATTGTGCCTCTGCAGTTTAGGATGTACTAATTTTCTTGGCATAAAATAAATTGGAATGGACTATTGCATTAAGATCTACCTCTAGCACAGTGAAGTGTAGCAAACTGATGCTTAGTGAGGTTCACCGGACATGAAGGTACGCAGTCAAATGCACTCAAGCACAGTTCTGAAATTGCTCTCTATTATTCTGAAAGACGCCAGTTTAATAGCTTATTTAAAACTATATCTTTTAATATTTTATTTTTTTTCCTTCTAGAGCAAGGGTTTGCACTAGGAGTTTGCACTCAAGTCTAGTAGAAATAAGATGACAAAGAAGCCTTTGCCAGGGATAAAAACCTTTGGTCAGTGACTTGGAAAGCCATAGCATTCAATGGCTGGTCATACATGCTGCTACCTTGCCTAACATACTTCACTCTGCTTCATTCAGCCTATGAAATTCCCATCCACTCTCTGAGAACCAAGAAAATTACTTTTTTTTTTTCAGCAGAATTTTACTGTTATGTGAACCTTATTTACAGCCGAAATACTTTATAATCTAAGGTTTACAAATCAGGCAGATAACATGAGGTATAAACACCTTCTATCTACATATATTTCTCATTTTTCTCACATAATGTAGACATAAACACAAAAATAATTTTCTTCTCTCTCTCTCTCCCACACACACACACACACACACACACAATACCTATGGGAAAACAATGTTAAATGGCAGCTCGCACTGGACACTCATGAAAGGAATATAAGAGGGAGCAATAGGGACTGTGGCAAATTATAGAGAAATATCATATTTAAAGTAAACAGAAGTTACTCAGTTACAATGTTTTCTCAAAAGAATGTGGGCAGAAGTTATCCAAATCTTCTGAATTATCAGAATTATAAATCTGGAAGGTCACATAAAAATCCCTCCATTTTTAACTACTGTCAATTAACTAAATTTTTAAAAGCATATAGAAGTGTTTCCAAAAAACATGCAGGCAAACAGCATGGCCCAAATACATAACGAAAAGATTTATCCCATGCTATCATTTGCCAACTGTGAAATGCACATTAATTTAGCATTCACTGCATTATATCATCTCTTATTATTATCCGAAACAGCAGACTAATGTATATCACATTTTTGGCAGCCAAACTGTCTGGTGTTTTATAATTCTTCTCAACCCTTCCCTATGTAATTGTGTGGCCTTGGACATGTTGCCTAAACTCTCTAAGTCTCAATTTCCTTCTTTCTAAAATGCTGATAATAGTAAGACTGTTAGGCAGATTAAAGGAGATCACATTGTTTCAACAATTATAATTTTCGAGGCAGGAGGATATTGTTTAACATAAGGTGATTGTTTAAAAATCATTGATTGTATTATAATTTGGTGCATTTCTTTGACTTATCCTCCCCCACTAAATTGTAAATGACTTGAAGGTATCTTTTTATACAATATAATTCTTAATATAATTTCTTCCTAGAGAAGGAGCTCAGTTGGTTATTTCTTTAAAAATAAAAACTCAAAATGTAAAAGAAATCATAAAAGGATATTTAAAGGAATTGGCTGGAAATCAAGGTCACACTAGTGCTTGTCCTTCTGTTTGTTATGTATATTTAAATCTACTGTACGGCCAGAACATTGCGCCAGTCCATGTCAATTTGTTCTATGATCAGTTATAATGAATGTTTTCCAAATCCCAGATGGATAATTTCCTCTCTGATTTATTCTACCCAGTCTGCAGTACAACAGACAGGCACTATTCATGTCTTTTTCTTTTCTCCTTTAAAAGACTAGAAGAGAGTTAGGGTTAGATGGAACAGTGGGTACATGTAGGGCAGCCTTGTGTGGCTGGAGCCCCTGGGTCTTTCTCACCTGCCTTTACTTAAATTTACAGAGGTTACATCACAAAAACCTTCCAGGGTGCTTGTAAAAATGGAGCCATTATTATCCTCATTCTTTTCTTCCACTCAACCCTTGTTCTCTTTGAAAATAAAGAGTAGGTTCTAGAAAGGGAGTGTTACAAAATGGAACCCCCATATTTCACAGCTTGAAATTCAGAATTCTGAGACAGATAACACAAATAGTGTTTCACACGACAGACTAGGATAATGACTGTACTTCAGAACTTTGGAAGGCAGACTCTCAACATATAAAGTTAAAGGCATGTCTACATCTAATCTAAACTTCTCTCTTCATCACATTATACTTAAAATGTCACACAAAACTAACACAAACCATTTGTCATTGAGCAATCAAACTTTCTCCTATGTCAATGAGTTGAACATGGCAACAATGGAAAGGGACCAGAGAAAGTAGAAGTACAAAGTAGTTTAAAATGTGCTGATATTAATACCAAGCAAAACTTTTCAGGTTAAAACAATAATCACAAGTACTGGGTCATTTTGTATAAGGTGAATGAGTTTACACGTAGTTTTGCAGGTTAGGATTTGCAAGTGGGAGAAAATGTGGAAAGGATGAGGTTAAGAAGGAACTTGAGGTTTGGGGAGAAAACAAGTAAATCGTGAAAGCTTAAAGAGGAGTTACATAAATCAAGCAGAGGATTTTCTTGAAAATCTGACTAGAGCAAAAGAAAAAAAAAAACCAAAGTTTGGGGAAAATTGTCAAACCAAAAGTACAGTTCTTAGTATTATTTTTTTCAAATAAATATTCACTGCCTACTCAGTACCATGCCCTGGACTTGACTTTCAAGAAAATAATGCAAGTGAGACACTATATGTGTCCTTGAGGAGCCATTAAATGAATTATATATGTATGTGTGTATAAGGAATGAGGTTAATGGCAAAAAAATGGTCAGATAAAGTAACAAAGAATAATGCAAATGTAAAGCCAAAGAAGAGATTTGTAGTTACAAAGGGGACAAAGAATAGAAGAGTAGGAACTTCATGTGAGTTAACCCTTGAACTGGCAGATAGTGCTAGACAGATGGCAAATGAAGAACATAAGTTCATAAAAATTACTTGAAATTCTTATTTTGCTTTATTTTTCACAAGTTCTGATGCCCATGCCTCTTAGGTGACAGGAAAAATCAATTATGCACTTGCATATTGCCAAGTATATTGCAATGAATATATTTTATATCCTAAAGATCATAGTTTGTAAGGAAATGTGGATAATACTTTATAAAACAAATCCATAGTAAAGAACAACCTAGAGGAATATCAGGTTAAGAGATAAATTACTGCAGCAGAAAGAGCACAGAATGTGAAGTTGGTCAAACATGAACTTGAGCATCTCCTCTGCCTTTTATTAGGAATATGACAACTTCTAGAATCAGCTTCTAAATCAGCTAAACAGGGAAAATAATGATTACATTGTGACTTATGGGAAGGACAGGTGTGTGTGTGCATGTATTTTAAATAAATGATATATTTTTGTAACATAATAGGTATTCAAAAAAATGGTAGCTATTGTTTCTAATTGAATAGCCTAGACTTTTTCTCTTCTGCTATATCTTCTTGGTGTCAAGATAGAGATTCCATTCACATGAAATATTTATATATTATTTTGCAAAACTATAGAGGATAAATTTTAAAAAACTCTTTAAACTTCATTTCTAAAAGATGCAGACCCACTCAAGGGTAATGTATGGAGACAAAGCGAAGAAGCATTTTCTCTGTCAATTACCTGGCATTAGGAGTTTCCAATAAAACCAAAATTTGTCACCAAATACACTATAAAGAGCATCATTAGAGGAGAGAAGGGGTATCTGTTGAGACAGTATTGAAATGAGAATTTATAGAGCCCTAGAACTTCTTCTTTTCCTTTATGGTATCATTTGCATGTGTAGGTACACATCTCACAGACATCTCATTGAAGAGCTGACTATTTGCTGAGCAACAGGATACACAAACAATTAGAAATAGGGTAAAGATTGATCTCCTCATTTTGTTTTCTGAGCTGAGATTCCATGGCAGGGGCTGTGGTGTTTTGTCACCGTCTAAATAAGGCTATAGAGGTAGGACTTGGTGGTCAGTCCAGCAGCTCACACAGAGAGCAACCATGAGGGCTTGTGAGGAGATAAAGTTGTCACTGTCCCTATAGGATTTCTGAAAGTAGAGGGCTACAGAATGAATGCCCTCTAGGTATCAAGGCTCATCTCAAGTGTCACACCAGGAATTCAACGTTTAGAAACAGGCTTCACTGATTAGGACCAAGCAGCCAGTGTAGCCATGACTGACTGCAGAGGTTCCACCAACTTCCACGTAAAGAGCATCTAGTCCTTACCTGTACCCTGAACTTCAGCAAGCACAGGTGAAAAGAGTAGAAAGGACACTGCCCTTTTACTAAAAGTAGACAGACCATAAAGTCGATTATGCCAGTCTCCTAATTAACCAAATATATGAGGTATTTTTCTGTAAATATCATGCTTTTTTCTGTAAATATCATTCTTCTGCTGTCCCCAGTCTTATCAGTGGGTAGAGGAGCAGAAAATGTAGATAAGATATTGGAAAAACTGAATGCTACATGTTTATATATTGCTGATTTGAGACTGTTTAACACACATATTTTACAATTATTCCACAGTTGTATGCAGAGGAGACTATAAGAAGGTCAGGTATGTGCAGGAACAGAATAAAAACTATCCAGCCAAGCAGTCACTGAACTAAGAAAGTCTCATCTGATACAGTAGGTTTTATCTGTTACTTGAACACCTTCCCATTACACTCTTTAAAAAAAAAAAAAAAAGAAACTGTTTCTTCAGGTCCTAAAGCAACCTTTTGTTCAATGTCATTCATAGGGGGAAAATATTATGCTTGAACCTTATTTCTACTCCAATAGAATCATCATAACATTTAAAATGAACTCTGTTGGTTTTTGGCTAAGAGTTATTCAACACTTGATTGGCAGTGCTGTTTACCACAATTTCCTGCTAATAACAATCATTAACTTTAATAATAGCAATAACTTCCAATATATAATATGTATTTCCTCTAAGAAACTCAAAACAACTTCACATTTTCTATAGTGTTTGTTCTCAGGCATTTCTGTTAAGACCTAAAAAGAACAGGAAGTGTGCTGATTGTGATATAGAGACAGACTCGGAAGTTAAGTATTAGTTCAAGGTCACATAGCTAGTTTATGGCAGACCCATGATAGATATTTGTAAGGGTAACTACAGAAACTAGAGTTGAACTAAACCCAGTTATAACAAATTTGATTAGAGCCCATATTTGTGAAACAGAGTCTAGACCTCCTCACCAGAGTCCTCAAGCGATTGCCCTGGGGGACCTCAATCTCTTTTTCTCAAAGTGCTTCAAATCAGCCCATCAACCCTATGTTATTTTACTTTCTTCAAGTTGCTGCCTTCCAGGTCTTCATTGAGCCAGATGTTTTGGTTAAAACAATGGATAATTCTGCACCCGGGATTACAAGTAGTTGCTTGACAATGAATATTTTTTTAATCAAAGGAAATACCCTTTTATGGCAATATTTGAAAACTACAAAGTTCTCATAATCTGTGATAATTGCAAAATTACTGTTAAAACTATTTTAATTTTTAAAATATCCTCTAGTTGACCTCTCATTGGCTAAGAGCATTGACTGTTTTTTCCTTTTCCATTTTGATTCCAATTACCATCATATCTCCAGATAATTACTTGAAATGGTAAATGGTATTTATGTTAGATTAACACACTTTCGTGGACCTTTTACCAAGATCTCCTTCAGCAAGTCTTTGCTGCCAGCTCATGCCCTTTATTTATCAATTCAATGGTTTTTCCACTTGCCTCATCATTATTTCTGTAATTAAATTAATTTGAGTTTTTAATAAGATCATGAAAAATTTTGGTTAAGACCTGAATCTTCTAAAATGTAGTATACATTCTTTTAATACAAATTTTAGTAAGAAAATGAGGATTGCAGGAAATAGGTGAAATAGAACTTCCTCCTAATTGCAAACATTTACTTTAGCTTTATTTGCTAAGAGTAAAAATTCTTTCAAAATCCTTGGTGAGAAAATGAGAGCTTCCCAAGATTTTCTGAGGACTTGTAAGGCAATGCTCTATAAGCATCCATCCTCCTTCTGAACTAGTGAAGGTAAAGGGGAGAATTTAAGTCTGTGAAGTTGCATCTTCTACTGACCTAAGAGGGCTGACAAATTACCATGTGTCGTAAATATAAGTTATGATAATTGAGGACATCATTGCCTGGAGTGACATTATCAACCAAATCAGCTTTAGTAATGCTAATCAGTCAAGGAAAATTCTCACATTCTAGCTTATCTAATGCAGAGCTTCATCTTCTTACATATTATTCTTTATAAATTTCTTATGAATTATACAAGGAAAAGCAGCACACAGAGAAGACCACGGAAGTTCCATTTTCTAGTTCTAATTCTTCCTTCACTCAGTGAGTTAGTTTCTGGTTTAGGACAAGAGTCTATAACACCCAGCTGTCTCTCGTAGACAGCTGTAATAATAAAATAAAATAACATAAAATGCTTGATGTGCCATGAAGAACCATGCAAACACTTAGCACATATACCTCTGAATTGTCTTTTCACTGCACTTTGAGTACATTTACTCTTTTTCAAGGAATGAATAGCACTTTTTAAACCCTAATAAATGTCAAGGTTATAAAGGTACAAAACCATTTGTAAAGTTCAGCTTAAAGGTAAACAGGGCAGCTTATTAGCATCCACAAGAACTGCAAGTTAATTTTAGCCTAATAAGTATCCTGAAAACACCCAAAAGAAAATAGTCCATCATACCAAAGAAATGTATCCGTTAAATTAATGTCATACTCTAGTGGTTTCTTAACATCCCATTAGTTTACACTTTTTGCAATCTTTTATGATGCTACTATGTTCAGTTACAGATTCATTTCGGTATACAATTCAGACATCTTGTATTCAAATTCCTCCTCCATGAATATTAACTGTTATTTTAAGCAATGTATATAACTTCTTTTATGTCTCAAATGTCTCAATTTCCTTAATGGCAAGGTAAAGAATGCTATGCATATTAAATGAACTAGTGCATAGAAACACGTAGCATGGTATTTTATATATAGTAACATGACTTAAATATTAACTATTAATATTCATTATAATGATGATGATTACAATTGC
>PVKS010054541.1:0-10022 GCA_004027875.1 Aplodontia rufa
CTTTTTCTTTCTCCTTTATTTATTTATTTTTAAGTATGATTATGGTCTTTTTTTCTTTTAAGAGAGAGGGATAGTGAGAGAGAAAGAGAGAATCAGTTTTATTTATTTATATTTTTGGCTTTCGCTGCTTTGACACTTTCTTGTGTACGTGGTGCTGGGATTTGAACTCTCATCCTTGTGTTTGGCAGGCAAGCACCGTAACTGCTGAGCCACCGCTCCAGCCCTTCTCAATGACTCTTTAATAAATGGATTTTAATCTTTAGCTATTTATTTGATACTTAAATTGCCTCCAGTTTGACCAGTGAAAGCCCCTTTGAACTGGCTTAAGGTCCACTTAGCCAAAAGAACTAGATAATTAGTTAATAGGGTTGTGTGAGTATGAGTGTGAAAAAAAAAAATATATATATATTCATATATATATATTTTTAAGGGCTGAGGACTATGTAGATATGTATTAAAAGTTCATACCTAAGAATTTCAGAGCAACATTATAGTTTATTTTAATCTCCCCTTTTCTTTATTTGTAATTCCTTTTTCTGAAATGAAAAACCTGGTTCCTGTTATCCCCAGTGTGTTCGGTTATTTGCTCAATCCTGGAATTCACAACATAGTTTAAGAATCAGAACTCTTAACTCATAATCCTGGGCCAGGTTTGAACCTACTAAGTTCAGTATTTGTTTAAACTTTTTGTCTTTTAATCTAAAAGGTATATGACCCATATATACTGTTTAGAAAATATTTGGGTTAGTTACTATATCTTGCTTTGGAACTAATAAATTTTCTGTGGGGAAATACTTTTTTTTCCCCCCAGGACTGAGGATCGAAATCGGGGGCCTTGCGCATGCTAGGCAAGCGCTCTGCCACTGAGCTAAATCCCCAACCCCGGAAATACTTTTTAGACTATATAAATAGCACCCATTTTCCATCAAATTTTTCAAACTAGTTAAGTTCACACTGTTGAGCCTTGTTTAAAACAGGTATTTAAAAAATGGCTGGGGGCAAATGTTTTCCAAATTCTTTTATTCCTTCTTTTGTATTCATGATCCTACTATGAGAATCAAAGACTTTTTTCTTTCTCCTCTATATATTTATTTGTATGTAGGTATGGTTTCATTGACTCTTAATAAATGGATTTTAATCTTTATTTATTTGCTACTTATATTGCCTCAAATTTGACCAGTGAAAGCTCCTTTGAACTGGCTTAAGGTTCACTTAGCCTAAAGAACTAAATAATAGGGGGGAGGGTGTGTGTGTGTGTGTTTCTTTTTTTTGAAGGACCAAGGACTATGTGTCTTTCTATTAAAAGTTCATACCTAAGAATTTCTGAGCAATACTACCGTTTATTTTTAACCTCCCCCGTTTCTTTATTTGTAATTCCTTTTTCTGAAATGCAAAACCTGGTTCCTTTTATCCCCTGTATATTTAGTTATTTGCTCAATCCTGGAATTTACAACATAGTTTAAGAATCAAAAGTAATAACTCATAACTCTGGGCCAGGGGTTGAACCTACTGAGTGTTCAGTATTTGTTTAAACTTTTTTGTCTTTTGAGCTAAAAGGTATGCGAGTCATATATACTGTTCGGAATGTATTTGGGTTAGTTTTTCTTTTTCTTGCTTTTCAAAAACGTTTTTTGGTCCTTCACCATAGTTAAGTCTTTCCTTTATACTAGTTTGGCTAATCTTTTCTGGATATATCTATCCCTTAGTGCTTTACCCCCCCCCCCCATTATCTTTGATTTTAAAGAATTATCTTTGCTGTGTGAATCACTAACATATTTCCCAAAGTCGGAGATATACAAGTGTCATTTTCTCTCTGTTCTGTTTACCACTAATGCACTATGGATAGCCAATATGGTTACATTCTGACTTACTTTCTCTGAGTTTCTTTTGCATAAATGTGCAGATATGTATAATTTTCTTGCTTTCTACCTTACACAAAAGTTATCATAGTTGAGATACTCTTATGTATTTTGTTTTCTCTTAACAGTATTTCCTGGAAATCATAAATTAGTTCAGAGACTTTTTATCATTCTGTTCACAACTGCGTTGTTGAATCAACTTATCCTATCTCTTGATATTAAATTGGTTTTAATATTTTGCATTCTAAAAGAGTATTCCTGTGAATAATGTTGTGTACATATGACTTTGTATAAGATGTATATCAAAGTTACAATAGAAATGGGACTGTTGAGTCAAAACAAGCATTTAGTTTGATGTTGCCAGATTCCCCTCCATAAAGGTTGCACTAATTCACATTCTCTCCAGTGATATGTGACTGTTTCCCACAGCTTTCCCTATAAAAGTCGCCTTTTTTTTATTTTTTATTTTTTTTAGTTTTAGCTAATGTGATAGGTGAGAAAAGGTATCTTTAAGTTATAATTTGTAGTCTTCTCATTTGGACTACAGTTAAGCATTTTTTCATCTGTTCAGGGTTACTTATTTATTTATTTTTGAGTGCATGTGAGTTCTCCTCACCTCTTACCTACTTTTAAAGCGAGGTTTTGATTTTATTCTGTCAACCCTGAGGAGTTCATTATTTTCAAATAATTGTTATCTGTGATATACTTGCTGTGTGGTGGTTTTTTGCCGAAGTGCTCATCCTTTCCTACTCCTCCTATACAATGAATTTACTATTCTTTTATCTTATCTTACATGATTTGTGTTACGATTAGGAAGCCTTTCCTTTTTGCTCAGGTAATGAGAGATTCATTCATATTTTCTTCTAGTAATTGTAAGGATTCATTTTCCACATTTCTATTGTTGATCCATTTGGAGTTTATTCCTGTGCATGAGTGAGTTACTGATTTAATTTTATCTTCTCTAAATTATTAACCAGGTGAATACATTACAGTGTCTGTCTGTGTTCTAGTGATTTGAGGTGTTTCTGTTATTATATGCTAACTTTCCACATGCACTGGGGTTGTTTCTGGACTTCCATTCTGCTCCATGAGGCTGTTTGTATAATCCTGTGAAGGTAGTACACTGATGTAGTTAAAGAAGCTTCATAATGTTTTAACATCTGGTAGCCTTAATCTGCCCTTGTGGCTTTTCTTTTTTTGGTGTTTTCTAATCTATTTTTGGTTCTTTTTCCTATATGAATTTTGGTATCAGTTGTCTTCTCCATAAGACAGTGTTTTTGAGAGTTCATTGAATTTGTAAAAAGAAGAATTGACTTTTTTAAACTTTTTTTTTTTTTTAAAGAAAGAAAGGGAGAGAATCAATTTTATTTAGTTTTTCATTTGGCTTTCATTGTTCCAACACTTTGTTGTGTATATGGTCCTGGGGTTTCACCCCACGTCCCTGTGCATGCGAGGCAAGGGCCAAAACATTGAACCATGGCCCCAGCCCCCAAAATGGACTTTTTTGATGTTGAATTAAGAGATTTCTTTCATTTGTTCAGTTGTTCATTTTTGTCTTTCAGGGGTTTTACTTTGGATTTTAATATTTCTTATTCATTTTATTCCTAAGTATTTCAGTGTTTTTGTTACTGTTATATACTTTTTTCTGTTCTTTTTCTTTTTTGTGTATATGCTGAAAAGTGGCAGACTGCCTTACAGAAAGCTCAAGATTCCATTGTATTTCCCTTTTTTTTCTTGTTAGAATGAATGTTTTCTGGGCTGGAGCCATGGCTCTGCAGTTGTAGTGCTTGCCTGGCATGTGCAAGGACTGGGGTTTGAACTCCAGCACCACGTAAACAGCTAAGTCAGAGAAACAAAGGCCAGATCATTAAATAAAAATAAAATTGATTATCTCCTTCTGTCTTCTCTCTCTTGCCCTCTTGTTTTCTTTGTTCTCATCCCTTATTAAGTCTACAAATAGTTGTTGCAAAAATATTATATTTGATATATTGTCAAATTTCTCTTGATTATCTCAAAATAATAGGAATTTTTCTGAAACCTTAAGATCTATAGTTTAATATTTGGAATTCATATAGGTGCTATTGGAATTCATATAGTTGCTGTTCAGATTTGTGTTATTATATAGTTAGATTTTTCACATAAAAGGTTGAAATAGGGTCTTTTTGCTCAGTCAAGTAAACCAACTATTTTGTGCCTCTTAGTGGCATTGGAGGCTGTTTGTTTTGATATAAAGATGAGAGATAATGGTTGGAGTAAAAAAAGAATGCCAAGAGTGATTATTTCTATGTCAGTAATCCCATAAATCACATTGGAAATTCTGAGCTTTTCATTTATTTTCTAATAAAGTTTGTTTCAGTAATGTTTTACCTATGATTTGAGTGCCTCCACCCATCATGACATATTGCTTAACTAATACGTACTATCTGATTTGGGCCATTTGGAAGTGTTTGATAAAAAGTGCTTGTGTTATATGGTAAAGCTCAAGTAGGTACTTAATTCATGTAGGAGACCTTTAATATTAAAACAAGGAGAAGATCAGTCATCCCCCAAAGCTACATAAGGTTGTTGAGAGTGACTTTTCTAATTTGAAAATCAGTGGATTATATTTTTAATTGATTAGTGATCTTAGCTTCATTAATTGTGCTCGTTTCAGCTGAGTCTTAGGTTTCAGGTCTCTAGCTTAGTTTCAGTTGTGCTGTGTTTTGGATGAAGGGTGAGGGCAGTAGATATGAAGTGTCACTATTTTATTGTCAACAGAGAGTATAGTCCTACATTTAGTATAGTCCTACTTTGAACAGTGAAGAGAGATGATGTGGGATTTTGATCCTTAGATTATTCCCTAAATATCTTCTGAGAGTGAAAAAGAATATAACCTTTGTGCACTGATAGTTTTTAAAGCTTGAGCATACGCTGCTGTTAGTACTACAGCAGTGCTCTGGTCCAGTATTTGGCACAAAAAACAAGAAACAAAAAACAACCCTCAACAAATATTGTGTTCTTTTTTTTTTTAATTGTTGATGCAGTGTGAATCTAATAAAGCAAAAGATCATGAGAATATTTGTTTTAAAGTTCCTTCTTCTATTCTCTTGGGATATTCCCCTTCCCCCTTTGTTTTACTTAACTTTGTTAATCCTATTGTCAGGTACCTAATTATTTATAGTTACAGCAGCAATTTAAATCACTTGTGGAAAATCTACTGATGAAAGTGACAGAACTTGAAAGAAATAGTTAAAACATCTTTATGTCTTGTGTGGCAGTGTTCTTTGGCTCATGGAAACTTTCAGTTATCAAGTTAAAGCTAAAAATCCAGGTAGAAGAAAAAGGGAAGAAGACCAGTAGGTTGAATCTGAAAATTCTTACATTGCAACTCTAAGAAAGTAACAGCAAAGCTGATGGGAGTCCTCAAATCCAAGTTGCCTGCTCAGAGGAGTGCAACATCTCCCTGGAAAAGAGCTCCATTGAGTATGGGTGCCATGCTCAGTCATTGGCTGGGAATAACCCAGAGGAAGCTTGGCTTCACCCCAGCTTGACAGCTTTTGTAGCTATGACCCTTGATCTTTGGTGTTCTTTGAGGTGGGGAATATGAGAGCCACATTTTCATAGTTACCACAGGCTTCTTAAGGATACATACTGTTTTGTGGTACTTTTATGCTTTCCCAGGTACCCGGGTAGGGTGATAAATGAAACTTTTAAAAAGATATATAATGTGTACACACATACACACACTCACATATAGATATAGATGTAGATTTATAAAAACAAATTTCATTGAATTTTCAGGGGCTTTATAATGGCTGTTATGGAAGGATTCTGTTGATTTTTTTTTTCCTGTTAAAATTACATTTATTTTCTTCACTCTTCTTGAGATACGATGCTTCTAGTCCTGAATGTGTCCTCTTTCTGGGTTTCACTGGCTTGAATGGCTTGAGAGAAAGAGAAATAAAATTTGGTCTTGTCTTAGTCTGTTTCGGCTGGTGTGTATGTGTGTGTGTGTATGTGTGTCTAGATGACATAAATAATATAATTTATTCTTCTGTGTTTTGAAGGCTGGGAAATCAAGATCATGGCAAGGTACACTCCATGTCTGATGAGGACTCATTTCCTCGTTTTTGGATGGTGCCTTCTTGCTATGTCTTCTCAGTACAATGAAAAGGGCAAGACCACTGTGTTAAAGCCTCCTTTATGATAGTATTAATTATTTTCATTAGATCAAAATCACCTCCATCATCCTACCTTATCATATTGATAGTTTTTTTCACTAGTCCCTTCCTCAGAGCAGAAGTTTTTTATTATAATGAAGTTATATTATAATGAAGTTTTTTTTCTTTCATGAGTCATGCTTTTGGTATTGAATCAATTTACTTAATTTTGAAGGAAGTGGTAGTGCTGGGTATTGAACCACAGCTTGACACTTTGTTATGCATACTATTACTGAGGTACATCCCCAGCATTATTTATTTTTATATATATATATATATATTTCATTTCTTTTACAATTATTATTATTATTGGAGGTTTATGGTTATACATAGTAGTTGGTTTCATCCTCTACAAACTCTACTTGCAGGAAAATTGATTTTGATTTATTATGGCTCCCCTTTTTGTGCCTTCCCCCATGTTCTCCTTCCTCTGCTGTACTAGACTTCCTTTCTCTCATCTATTAATTTGTTTTTGATTGGTTTTTGATGTAATCTTATCCTTCCTTCTCTCTTCCCATCATTTTACTTTAGCTTCTACATATGAGAGAAAACATTCAAACTTTTGAGTTTCTCTTTGGCTAATTTCACTTAGCATGATATTGTTCTGTTTCCATCCATTTACTGGCAAATGCCATAATTTAATTCTTATTAATGGCTGAGTCGAACTTCATTGTGTGTTTGTGTGTGTGTGTGTATGTATATATATATATATCAGTTTCTTAATCCATTCATCTAATGATGGGCATCTAGGTTGATTCCATAATTTTAGCTGTTGTGAATTGTGCTGCTATAAACATTGATGTGGCTGTATCACCGTAGTATGCTAATTTTAGATCTTTTGGGAAAATAGCCATGAGTGGGTTAGCTAGGTCATGTGGTAGTTCCATCCCTAGTTTTTTGAGGAATCTCCACACTGCTTTTCAGATGGTTATTCTAGTCTGCAGTCCCACCAACAATGTGCAAATGTTCCTTTCTCCTTACATTCTCATAAGCATTTATTGATGTTCATATTCTTGGATCATTACCTTTCTTACTGGAGTGAGATGAAATCTTAATGTAGTCATTTTGCATTTCCAGATTGCTAGAGATGTTGAACATTTTTTTCACGTACTTATTGGCCTTTTGTGTTTCTTCTTTTGAGAAATTTTTGTTTAGTTTTTTTCTTTTCATTTATTGATTAGGTTATTATTATTGTTTTGAAGTTAAGGGTTTTGATTTGAGTTCTTTGTATATTATGGATATTAATCCCCTATTGGAAGGGTAACTGGTCAAGATTTTCTCCCATTCTGTAGGCTCTCTCTTCATGCTTTTAATCTCTGGCGTTATATTTAAAGCTAACATCAAACTGAAGGACATTTACATTTTCTCCTTTGTCATCTTCTAGGACATTTATAGCTTTACATTTAATACTGGATCTGTTCCATTTTTTATTTTTATTTTTTGCATTTGTTCTTTTTTTATTCAGAAATTTATTTGTTGAACAAACAAGCTTCTAACGAAATAATATAATATATATAAATTCTGAAAATTAGATTTACCTCCAAGAGCTCCCCCCCATTCCCTACCCTTATCCCTCCCTCCCTCCTTCCCAGTACATCTCTACAAATGCCTTAGGTTGTATGACATTACACCTTATCCAGATTTAAAACATCATAATAGACCTCCTTTCTCAATGGCCAGGGTCTAGCTCCAGCCTCCACAGATGAGTGGAGACATTCGACCCTTGGTTTTCTGGGTTATGCTTATTTCACTCAGCATAATTTCTTTCATAGCCATCCATTTACCTTCAAACGCTGCAATATCATTGTTTCTAATTGCTGAGTAAAACTCCATGGTATATATGTACCACAGTTTTTGGATCCACTCATTCAGTGAGGGACATCTGGGTTGTTTCCGTAATTTAGCTGTTGTAAATTGAGCTGCTATGAACATCGATTTTGCTGTGTCACTGTAATGTGCTGATTCTAAATCCCCTAGAAAATTACCCAGGAGTGGAATAGCAGGATCATATGGTGGGCTCATCCCTAGTTTTTTTAGGGATTCTCCACACTGCTTTCCAGAGGGGCTGTACCAGTCTGCAGCCCCACCAACAGTGTGTTAGTGTGCCTATCTCTCCACAACCCCTCCAACATCTATTACTGTTTATTTTCTTCATTTTTGCCAATCTGACTGGCATAAGGTGATATCTTAATGTAGTTTTCATTCACATTTCTCTGATTACTAGTGATTCAGAGCACTTGCTGGTGTATTCATTGGCTTGCTCAATGTCCTCTGTTGAGAAGTTTCTCTTTAGCTCTTTGGCCGATTTGTTGATTGGGTTGTTTGTATTTTTGTAGTTGAGATTTTTGAGGATTTTGTAGATTGTGGATATGAGGCCCCTATCAGAGGGATCAACAGCCCATGATTCTCTCCAATTCTATAGGAAACCCCTTGACTCTTTTGATTATTTTCTTGTAAGTGCAAAAGCTTTTTAGCTTTATGGCATCCCATTCACTGATTTTTGACTTTACTTCCTTCATTGGATCTGTTCCATTTTGAATTATATTTTGTAAGAGAGGTGTAAGGTCTGTGTCTAGACTAATTTCTTTACATGTGCCTGTTTAGTAGTTTCAGCATTATTTGTTATAAAAACTATCCTGTTTCAATTGAAATGCCTTTGTCCCATTGTCAAAAATCAAAGGTCTACATGAATAGAAACTTACTTCATATACATGTATAAAAAGACTCAAAATTATGATGCCATTTCATACAATGTTCTAGCAAATTAGTCTGTGGATATCAACAACTGATTCTATGGTTTATATTGAATGGCAAATGATCTAGAATAACAAATATAATATTGAAGAATGGATTTCCAGGCCCATTTGTATTGTCACAAATGATGTTTCCTTTTTTTTTAAAGTCTGAATAATATTCTCTTGTGGACATATACCATATAACTTTATTTATTTGATATTGAACATTTGGATTGTTTCTGTATCTTTACTATCATGAATAATGCTTCAGTGAATATGGAATAATGATTTCTCTTTAAAATCCTAATTTCATTTATTTTGTGTCTATTCCGAGAAGTGGGTTAGCTAGATCATTATGGTCAGACTGCTTTTACCTTTATTTTTGAGCAACTGCTATGCTATTTTTCATAGTGACTATGCCATGTTAAATATCCACCAACAGTAATTTTTTTTTCCCCAGGGCTGAGGATCGAACTCGGGGCCTTGCGCGTGCTAGGCAAGCACTCTGCCACTGAGCTAAATCCCCAACCCCAGTAATTTTTTTTTAAATAGCCATCCTAACAGGTGTGGCTTGCATTTTGATTTTGCATTTCTTTGATGATTATCCTTGTTGAACTTTTTCATATACTTGTTAGCCCTTTGTATATCTTTTTTTGTTTGTTTGTTTGTTTGTTTTTTTAAAGAGAGAGGGACAGTGAGAAAGAAAGAAGCAATTTTTATTTAGTTTTTCATGTGGCTTTCATTACTCTGAAATTTCACGTGTACGTGGTGCTGGAGTTTGAACTAGCGAAGCTCCGTAACCGCCAAGCCACTGCTCCAGCCCCTATATCATCTTTTTTTATGCATGCTACCCATTTTCTTTTTCTTTTTTTTTTAATTAAATGGATATAGATTTACAAATGAGGGGAAAACATTATCAAACATTCAAGAACCAGTGTATATATACTTAGTTATCCAGAGCTAATGCCATATCATGGATGCTCAGCTTGGGTTCCCCATGTTGCTGTTTCTCCCAGAAGAACCCCTGAATTAAATGGATATCTCGTGGAGGTCAGAGATCTTCTTCTGAGATGATTCCCCCCTATTCCCACCCTCCATTCTCCTAGGTGGTCTTCCTACAACCCCCCCATCCCCCACCTACACCTCCAAGTATCTTAGGGAGTCCTCTCCCTGTTGCATTAAGAATCATACAATTTGCAGATATTATTAGCTTAGCCATCTAACATACT
>PVKS010054542.1:0-10019 GCA_004027875.1 Aplodontia rufa
GAAGTAAAAGACCTCTACAATGAATATTATCCAACATTGAAGAAAGAAATTGAAAAAAGACCTGAAAAGATGACAACACATTCCATGTTTCTCTTTAGTCAGAATTAATATAATTAAAATGGCCATTCTGCAAAAATCACAATACAGATTCAATGCTATCTCTATCAAAATAACAATGTCATTCTTTTCAGATATAGAAAAAGCAATTCTCAAATTCATTTGTAATAACAAGAAACCCAAAATAGCCAAAATATTACTAAGCAAGGAAGAAAAAACAGGAGGTTCCTCAATAGCAGATCTAAAATTATACTATACATTTGTAGTAACAAAAATATCATGGAAATGGTATCAAAATAGGCATGAAGACCAATAGAATAGAATACTCTGAGACAAACCCACAAATTTTTAAACATCTGATATTTTATAAAGGGGGTCAAAATATAACAGGGAAGATTGGCAGACTATTCAACAAATGTTGTTGAACAAACTGGACAATCACTTGCAAAAAATTGAAAGTAGATCCTTATCTCTCACTTTGCACAAAAGTCAAATCAAAGTGGATCAAGTATTTAGGAATTAAACCATCTACCATACACCTGTTAGAAGAAAAATTAAGAGCAACATTCCAGCATACAGGAGTAGGCAATGAGTTTCTCAACAAGACTCCCAAAGTGAAACGATTAAAGTCAAGAATCAAAAAGTGGGATGTCATTAAACTAAAAAGCTTTGCTCAGCTTTTCAGGAATTGGTCAAACCTGTCAAAAGAGAACCTGCAGAATGGGAGATAACCATGGCCTGTGATTTTTACAACAGGAGAGTAACATTCAAAATTAACAAAGAACTCAAAAAAGTTAATATCAAAAACACAAACAATCCAGAACGCTAAACAGAAAGTTCTCAACAGAGGAAATTGAGCGTGCCAATGAACACATAAGAAACTGTTCTAAATCACTAGTAATCAGAAAAATTCATCTTAAAACCACATTAAGATTTCACCTTACTCCAGTCAGATTGGCAAAGATGAAGAATATAAACAATAACATGATGTAGGGGTTGTGACAAGACAGAAACATTAGCACACTGTTGATTGAACTACAGACTAGTACAGCCACTATGGAAAGCAGTGTGGAGACTTTCCCAAAAATTAGGGATTGATCCACCATAAGATCCAGCTAGTCCATTCCTGGGTATTTTCCCAGAAGAGCTAGAATCATCACATTATAGTGACACAGCAAAATCAATGTTCACAGCAGCTCAATTTACAATTATGGAATCACTCCAAATGCCCCTAACTGGATGAATGGATCCAAAAGCTTTGGTATATATATATTATGTATATATGTACACACAACTATGGAATTCTACTCAGCTATTAGAAACAACCATATTATGACCTTCGAAGGTAAATCAATTACAATGGAAGAAATTATGCTCAGCAAAATTAGCCAAATCCAGAGACTCAAGGGTCCAATGTTTTTCCTCATTTGTGGAGGCTAGAACAAAATTCCAACTTGAGTGAATGGTAGTCAAGCCCATGTGCTACACTTAACAAAGTAGAAGTGACACATAATCTAGGGGAACCATAGATACATGTGTGGGAGAGCACTGAATAATAAAAATTGACACATTCTAATGAAAAAAAACATAAACACAGATGATCACTCTTAATAGTGAAAGAGAAGACAAAAATCATTTAATGGATGTAAAATGAATAATAAAAAATACTTAGATTTTGTTTATTTTACCATATGTCAACTTTTCATCAAAGAAAAATACTTCAAAAAGTTTCCTGTAATTGTTTGAACAATATTAAACATTGTTTGTTACATGCTTGTACTTATAGAAACTATATCCCTATACTTTTTATAAAAAATGATCTCAGCCCAGGAACACTTTAAAACAATATTAACTTTCTTATTAATAACTCCACATTAGAGTTATAAAAACTTGGGTAAATTATTTCTGCCACATGGGGTTGATGTTCAGATTAAATTAGGTAATTCAAGCAAATGTCTATCTTCCACTTAAAATTCATATATGCAAGAATTAACTATTATATTTATTTTTCATGTAAGACCATACACATTCAGTTTTTCATTCTGCTGTCTCCTTGGGTGTATAATCGGTTTTCAATAATGTATTTGGATGATTTTTAATTAAAAAATTAGTACCAATAGAAATTTTCATATATGTTTCAAGATGAAATTCTGAAAGACATATGTCAAAATGTTAACAATGCTTTGCACTATTATGTATAATTTTATCTTATCTATATTTACATTTTATAAAGATTTTTATTTGAAAATATATTGTGTTTTAAAATGTATGATAAGACAATGAGATAACGTTATACACCTTCTGACATATACCTGCCCTTTGACCCGAGTATTGTATTCCTAGGTGTTTACGCAAAATAAATTTAAAGACATGCTCAACAAAAACTTGCAAAACATTATTCATTGCAACTTTGTTGGGTATAGATCAATATCTATCATAAAAGGAATTAATTAAAATCTATAGCACATAAAATTCTTTGCAATAAAATAAATGAAGTACTGGTGTATGCATGTGCATAGATAAATTTCAAATATATGTGTCTATTCTGAGTAAAAGAAGTTATTCATACATGTATTAATATAATTTTTTCATGAAGATTTATAACAAAAGAAAACAATCAATTAAAACTTTGTTTCATGGAAAGTTGGGGTGGGGTTTTACTAAGAAAGGTAGAAGGGAAGTTTGGGGGTTAAAGTTTTATATCTTAATGGGTTTTAAGATTATATATTTGTATAATTCCATAATGTATGCAAAAGCAAATGTTCATTTCTGATTTTTATACTTCATTTTACATTACTGTTATCTAAAAAGCGTAAGCAAGTATTAAATACAAATTGATATATATTCTGAAGTATTTAGCATAAAGCACATTAATGAATTGAATAATGAATAGAGAATTGGATACATGGTAAATTTCTGCAAGTGAATAAGGAAATGTTAATTATTGATCTAGGTAGAGTATTTGAATATTTCTCTTTATGCATCCTGTTATATTTATAGGTGTACATTTGGCTTTTTATTTTTTAGGTTGACATAAAGATATTTTAATCATAAGAGTTTATGAGTATCAGTTATAACAGTTAACTTTTCCAAATTTAGTTTTTTGTACAATAAAATGCATTTTTTCTTATGCTTTAAATGAAATTCTGTCTAAACAATTTGGTTCTTATTCCCTTGCATGCATATATTTTTATTATTTTTTCAGAAATAAATGCTTAAATTTGAGGATTAATTCATTTCTAAATAAATATATGCTTCCTTTTTCTAAGTGTAGAATGAGTAGGTTTATACTTTAAGGTCACTGAAGCTGGCTAGCCAGCTTGGAGAAGATAAAAATGTTAATTCAAGGGCAAATGATATTTAATATCAAATACAAAATTGACCTTTATTAACATTAGATATTTCTGATGTTATTAATTAGTGAGTAGTTCTTTGCATAATAATGTAACTTAACATTGTCATCTTTACAACTGCAAAGAGTGTATTAAGTGATATTTAGCTTTCTATATTAATTCAAATAAGGAAGTGTCAGTTTTTGTTAAGTGGAATTTTATTAGCATAAGTCTGTTTTTAAATGAATTTCTACATAGGTAATAGAGACAAGTGATCTCAGCAGACCTTGAGATGATTAGATGAACAAATAACTTATAATTATTTTAAGGGATTAGTTTTGCACTTGGAATTCAATTAAATTGACATTTTCTTATTTTCATTACAGAGAAGCAGCATGGTACTTTTTCATACTAAGTGGTGGTTGGTAGGAGAAAGAGATTGATGGAGTAATTCACTCTTTAAAATTACTCAGTATACAGAAGGGTCATGCTCACTGTTTAACACAGCTAAGACACTATGTTAGATAACGTTTGGTTTTGGTGAAAGTACTAATTCTTTTCTTCCTTCTTTAGCTATGTGAAATTTGGATAACTAAATGCCAGCCTCCAAAAATCTTAACAACAACAAAATAATACTGTCAGAAAATGGATAAGATTATCTACATAGACTCTTTTCAAAAGAGAAATTATAAATATACAACAAAAATATGAAAAGGGTCTTAATATCTTTATCTTTCAGGTAAAGTAAATAAAAGCTACATAGAATGGTTATTATCAACAAAACAAAAAATGCTGAGGAGGATGTGAGGAAAATGGAACTCTTATGTGCTATACATTGCTATGGTTAAAGTATGGAGGCCACACTGCAGTTTATATAATAGAAGTATCATATGATCTAACTGTACAACCCTTGGGTATAAAGTAAATGAAGTCACTGTATAAAGGAGATACCAACATACACAAATTTATTGCAACAATATTTGCAATATCCAAGTTATACAATCAGTGAAGTTACCTGTCAACAGATAAACGGATAAAGAAAATTTGACATATATACACAATGGAGTATTATTCAACCGTATGGAAGAATGAAATTCTGGAATTTTTAGGAAAATGAGTGGAAGTAAGGATATCATGTTAAGTGAAATATGCCAGATACAGACGGACAGTGTAGGTTTTCTCTCATACATGAAGTCTTAGTCAAGGTTTTAGTTGCTATGATTAAAAGACCCAAGAAAAACAATTTTAGGAGGAAAGGTTTACTTAGGGGCTCTTGGTTTCAGAGGTCTTAATCTATAGAATGCCGGCTCCATTCCTGGGGGCTCAAGGTGAGATTGAAAATCATGGTGGAAAAGTGTGCTGGAGGAAAGGGGCTCAACACATGGCTCAGGAAGCACAGACAGAGACTACACTCCAGATACAAAATATATACCCCAAAGGCATGGCCCAGTGATCCAAGGCCTCCAGCCATACCCTACCAGCCTATAATTACCAGTTAATTCCTATCAGGAGATTAACTCACTGATTGGGATAAGGCTCTTATAACCCAATCATTTCACCTCAGTCTTACTACATTGTAATGTGTGAGATTTTGAGGATACCTCACATTCAAACCATATGGAAGAAAACAACAGAAGAAAAGATAACCTGAAAGAAGAGGAACTATTAGGTAAGCAGCAGGCAGGGAGAAAGGGCAGCGGGTAGAGGAAGGTGGGCATGATCAAAACAATATATGCATGTATCAAAATATCACAGTGTAAGTCATTAATTCATATAATTAATATGTGTTGTAATTGCAACACAAATTACAAAAGATGTTGTTCTGCTCAAGTCAGGGACTTGATTTTATTTTATTTTTCAGGTTCTCCTTTGTGATAATTGTACTGATGTTTTAAAATATGCTAACATTCATAGAGAAGCAGAATGAGAGATATAAGGGACATCTCTGTACAAACTTTGCAATTCTCTGTAAGTTCACATTTAAAAAGTTTTAAGTGAAGAGTTTGTGTGCCCCTGACATTATAGACATTTTCTATCAAATACTATATTAAAGAATGAGAAGTAAATCTCCACATAATTTTCCACACATAGTAAGTGCGTAATTAATATACGTAGATATGCAACTAAGTGCAGGCACCTGTACTTGTTTCACAGTTTTGTGATGTATGATATAATTTCATGTTTAAGTTTAAGTTTGCCTTTGCTTACTTTCTGTCTTGACCTTTAGGATAGCGAATGGCAGTTTCCCTTTATGCTTTTAGATTGGTTATCTAAAGGATGAATGCTTAAAATTTAACAAAATCTGTAAACATTATTAAAACTTATTTCTTAAATGGCTGTAACATACATAAAGTATAGAATTTTTCTTAGCATTAATTGCCATTTCTAATGGACTCACCAAAAGACAATAAAAGCAAGTACTCAATATCCAGATTTTTCAACAGAAACTCATTCAGAGGAACAAGGCCATCACAAAAGGGCATGCCCTAGTAGTATTTTGCAGTCAATATTGTAAAATATTTTGATGTTTAAATCATTATTGTTTTCATTACATAAAGTATTTTTACATAAGTACTTCCATTCTTCCTCTGAATGATGTCAAGGACTCTAACAGAATGTGAAATGTGAAGTTCCTTGGGCATGAGAAGCTGATATTATGCAGAAATAAATATTTTTTTTGTGATGCCTGCTTTTGTAGAAAATTGACTTGTATGCTGACCATAAAGTTCCTAGAATTATTATAAATTTACATTAGTACTTTTGTGTTAAAACTTCTCATAACTTGAAGAAAAAAAACAAAACAAAAACAAAAAGCACCCCAGAGCCCAGAGTGCATACACAACTAACTCATCAGAAACTGTATCCACATATGATGTTTGGTCACAGGAATGACTCATAAATATTTTCCCTAGTTAGTGTTCAATAAGTTTTTATTTGAAGTGGACTGAATTTTACCTAGATGATGTCTCAGTATTGTTTTCTTATAAGTAATGATGCACAAGACAATGATCCCTTTCAATTCCTAACTTCAGTTCCATAGCCTCCAGATAATTTATTACCTGACTTAGCATTCCATTTTGTTTCTGGAGATATTTTTAAAGCATTTTTATTATTCACCATGTATATCTCCATTCTTTATCTAGCTAGCTTTCAGTATGTCAAATTCTAGCTATTTTTCCCTTTGATAATGTATTCTACATTTTGAGTCTTCTTTGTTTCACAAATCAAATTTTTCTGCTTCCATTCTTTTATTTATTTCCTCCATTGCGTATACTAATTGTTTTGCACGAAAACTCAACCTACTTCTGATATTTCTTTTATTTGCACTTGAATAGATAAAGGTTCTTTCTCATAAAATGCTCATTCATTTCCTGTGGGAGCTCTGTGGTCTAAGATTTTTATGCATTCTGTTTTTATTTTAATAACTATTGTAGGTATTTTCACCAAAGTCCACAACTGATTAATTTCTCATTTTGCTAATGTTTGTTTGCAATTATCTTGCTAATCATTGAAAATTAGGGATAATAATACATTTTACATTAGGCTCTATGCTGAGTAAACAGAATGAATCATTTTAGGTCAACATCAAGAGAATTCTATAAAATTGGTGTCATTATACCTTCCATTTCACTGTTGAAACTGAGGATTAGATATTTTAAATAAATTTCATAGGCAAATTTTTCTTAGCAAATGGAAGCTCTTAATTTTAAATTCAGATCTTTTAACCCTCAAAACTGTGTTCTTCAACCATTCATTCATGTAATTCATATTATTGTTTAATAAATAATTGATAGGGCTGCTGGTTCTTTTCTCTGGTTCACTTAAAGAAAGAGCGATTCCTTCTGGAAAACAGAACAGCCAAAGGTTTATAATATTGAATCATAAGCCTTCAGGTGCAAGTGCTCAGGTCTATAGCCTGAATAGACTGAGGGGGAAACTAACTGAACACTCTTTGGGATCTGTCTGTATGCATCACACCTATCTGAAGCTTTGCACTTTTTGTCCTCCTGACTGCCCTCCTTTGACACCTAAACCTAAGTGACATGAGAGAAATGTATAAACCGAGAAGTTATAAAAAGTTCAGTGTCCTTATCTCCCTGACCACCAGTCACTTGATAAATGCAACCAGAGAAATTGGTAAGGGATCAAGGCATTGTCAGATATGCCCCTGCTGTTGTCACAGGAGTCTTAGGCAAGAAGCCTGACTCTGGGGTCTTAATAGACTCAATTTGGTCACTTGCCACCTCAAGATTCTAATCTGACAGATGAGTATTAGTGAAGTATGTAAAGACTTTATTCAGGATGACTGTACCTGGAAGAACAGAGGGAAGCAGGATCTAGACCCTGATTGGGGGCTGGCAAAAGCCCAAGGATTCACATAGGAGAGGAAGAAAAGTTGGGGACAAGAAGCATGCCTGCCTGGTTGAGGTGTGTTAGTCAAACTTTATTCTGGTTGTTTATTATCTCAGGTCTGGTTCTACAGGGTCCTGCATGGGAGAAAATCTTTATTGGTCAAGGAGTTTATTTGGTTCCTATCATGAGGTTGATGTGCTTATAAGGCTTGATGTTTCTGGAACCTGAGATAAGCAGGGAAGCAAGCACTCAAGAAAGCAGAGCAGAGGAACAAAAGGGAGTCAGGAGAATGCCTGGATCCTTCTTTAAATCTGCAATTCTAAAGGAACTACTGCATTATGAAGTCAAGGTTTTCTTCTCAGTCCAGATACTCACAAGTGGGATAAGTGTCATGGGTCTTTCTTAATCCTGTTCATGTGTGCATTTATAGAATTATATTTTAAAAGCTATCTTTTTGAAAAAAGAATTTTCACAGTTTATCTGTTTGTCATTTAGGTTTTCTGACACCTGCATGGCTATTTTAATGAGAACTACAGCCAGGTAATCACAAGCAGAGGAACTCAGCTAACAGCTTCAGGGAAGCCCTGGCTCGTGTTCATTGATGCAAATATAATATTTGGACATCAAAGAAATCTTTGAAGCCAGCACTTTCTCACTCATATATTAATTGAAAGAAACTGCGCTTTCCCTTCCTATTTCTTGGACCCCTTGCTTACAGATAAATATATTCAATAACTCTGTATAAACATACCTATTTAAAACATTGAAAGATATATATTATATTATTCTGACTTTTAGGTGAGAAAGAAAGGGCCATATGCGCTTTCAAAAATAAGCAATTTGATAAGAAAATTTGCATCAACATTAATAATGTCAAAAAGGGAAATTTCCCTAAACTTTATTAGTGTTCCTTGTCAGATTTAGATAAAATTGACAAAGAAAGATTGACAGAAGAAAAGCATACCAGATTTTCTTATTTAAATTTTTATGATACAGGAGGCTTTGGAAATGAAGATTCAAAAACTCAGAGTGAACTATGTGTTTTTATTCTTCAGTTTGATGAAGAAGAAACCCCATGTAGAAATGTGATTAAGCAAAAAGGTTTGATCTAATGGCAACAGACCAAGTGAAAATCCTGTTGGTTAAGATTCTTTTTGGTCTCCGTGTGATTTTCCTTCCTCCCAGGTATAGGCAGAAGGCCTCTGCAATGAGGGTCTTATGACCTACTCTCAGATAAATGCAGTCCACAGATTTTTTTTTAAAGCCCCGTCTCAGACAGAAAAAACTGGAATATTAGAATAAAATTTCTAGGTGTTTAATGGCTCCCTTTTGGGTAAAGGGGTTCTAGTTTCTACAACCCATCTTATGGGAGAGTAAATCTATATTCTGTGGCCTTCCTGGGAGAAAAGAGGAGCAAGAGGAAGAAAGGGAGGAGAAGATCAGAAGGATCTTGCTTCTCATCTTTCCTTCTATAGCACCGTGCTTTAAAGTATTTTGTTATGAGCTCTGACAATAACATAGTTCAGTAAAATATAGCATGCTACCTTTATAATCATCTTGAATTTTTAAAACAAACAATTTAATTCAGTTAGGAAATTGATTCACAGATATCACCATCTGCCTTAACAGGTGTTTGTGGTTCAAGGCTGTATGTCTCTGACTAGTTTATTCTCAAAAGTATATTCAGTATTTAAAATAATATGAAAAAGTAATAATTTCCTAATATGAAAATGTAATAATTTCATTTTTACACTTGCTTTCCTAGAAGACTCTTCACCATTTCCTTTTACTATTTATTAGCTCAATGTGATTTTCTATTCTGTCTCCAGAAAATGTTTGCAAAAGTATCTCTACGCAGCTCCTAAAAGAAAGCCTCCAGGACTTTTTATTACCCTTCCACTATCAACCCAGGTTGCTTCCCTCAACATCCCAATGTATCCTTTTCCTCTTTGCCTAATACATGCTTAGCTATGTATTATTAATTGTGCTACCACTTTCCAGTTTCTATCCCATTAGTGTTTTTCTTCACAAAAGTGAGATAACAACTTTTAGACTCCTGTGTCTCTATCCTCTGCTATTTCTTTTTTTTTAAATTTTTTTATTTTTGAGCAACCTTACATGATTTTAACAAAACAATATAAAATGTGTATAAGATGTGTATATATTCTGGACATTGCAATTATCCCCAGGAGTGCCCCCCCAATATCCCTCCCTTATCCCTCCCTTCCCCTTCCCATTATAACTCTAAAAATAGTATTAGATTGTAAAGCATTACAT
>PVKS010054543.1:0-10022 GCA_004027875.1 Aplodontia rufa
AAAAAAAAAAAAAAAAAACCAACAACAACCAGAAAGAAAAAGAAAATTAAAAACTTATCTTTCTCTACTCTATCAAGAGAGTAAAAACAATGTTCTAGGTGTCAAACTGTCAAACTTACCTGGTATGCGACTTCATATAAACAGCCATCCTTTCCAGCCAAGAAAATTCTGCCATTATCAGTGGAAGTTATCGTTAAAAGGTAAGTATTATCAGTGGGAAGAGAATATAAAGGATCTGGAAGCAACTGCATTCCGCCAGACATACTATCATTAAGAATCCCAGGACCTATATATTTTTTTAAAACAGGATAAGAATCAGTTTATTAGTTTTCTTAAAGTTTAAAATGATCTTTGCATTATCTTCAGAATTGATATTCTTACTGAATTATTATTAATATACCCAGGTTTCTGAAGCATGCATTTTTAAATTGCTATAAAAAGTGTGATACAAATAATTTGATAATTCAAGTTAAACAGAAATTATAATTTACATATATATCATTCGATAAAACACCAAGCAAAAAAACTAACCCAAATTACTGAATTTTGACGATTCTAAAGATTTTGTAGTGATAATCATGATTTTGAGTGACTCATTTCAACATTTCACAAAGATTAATTTTTTTTAAGATATTTTTTTTTTTAAAGAGAGAGGGACAGTGAGAGAGACAGAGAAAGAGAGAAACAACTTTAGTTTTTCACATGGCCTTAGCTGCTCCAACACTTAGTTGTGTATGTGGTGCTGGGGTTTGAACCCGGGTCCTGGTGCTTGCCAGGCAAGCGCCGAAACCACTGAGCCACCCCTCCAGCCCCTCACCCAGATTAATTTTTAATTATTATATTAATTGACCAATATTGTCATTTTAGAAAACAACATATGGATTACCATACCTGTCTGCAAATTGGCATAACTTAGTCCAAGAATTACTATATCCACAGGGGTTGCCAAAACCAAGAGGTGTCGTATATGAGGTTGAAAGATGCCTAAGATAAAGCAGACAAAGGGAAGGAATTATTTGAATGTAGTATTTATAGGATATGGTTTTACCTTTTAAATGATCTACTAATTAAACAGTATATGAAAAAAATCTCAATCTAGTTAATTCTGATGCTAAAATATTATTCTTGATCATTTAAATAAAGTAAATATTTAATAATCAAAAAGAATGCCAGGAAACATTCAGTTAGTATTTAATTTCACTTTAAAAAAAGCAGTGTTACAATACAAAAGAGTTCAGGTTTGTTTGTCTTTATTCATTGAATTTATTCATTTATTTTTTGGTACTGGCAACTGAACACAGGGGGACTCTACCACTGAGGTATATCCTTAGTCCTTTTAATCTTTTATTTTGAGACGGTCTCACTAAGTTGCTGAGGCTGGCCTCACATTTAAGATCCTCAAGCCTTCCAAGTAGCTAAGATATCAGCAGGTGCCACCATGCCAGTTTGTAACACATATTTGAGAGACAGAATTATCAATACTTGTTACTAGCAAAGTCCAGAATAATTTAATCACCAACAATAACACACCTGTCCCAAATTAAAGACTGTCACAATTTCAATATTGTACTGAAATTTACGTTTGCGTAACATAGCCTTCTATTTTTCTGTTTTAGATGGATAATTTGTATTACAACACAGGGCAGGAATAGTCATTTACTTTTTTTTTTTAAAGAGAGAGGGACAGTGAGAGAGACAGAGAAAGAGAGAAACAACTTTATTTAGTTTTTCACATGGCCTTAGTTGCTCTAACACTTCATTGTGTACGTGATGCTGGGGTTTGAACCCGGGTCCTTGTGCTTGCCAGGCAAGCACCAGGCAAGCCACCGCTCCAGCCCCTACTCATTTACTTTTAAATGAATAACTGTTAAATGAAATAACACAGGGTCAAAACATCAGGATAATGACTGTTCAGATTCTATGTAAGCAAAACACATTTCCTATGCAATCAAATAAAGTATATAAAAATGCATGTTTCTACTTAAATAATTACAATTTTAAAATGGCCATAATCTTAAAACTTTTATTTAGGCCTTGCCAAGTAGTAAATTTTGCCTATTGTTGCATTTTATTCAAAGGTATGTTCATGGGATATATTGTGAAATTAAATCAAACCATTGTTTATCAGTATCCCTCATAAAAGAATTAGCACTATGAAGTTAGTAGTATAAGTTAAACAATGCTTATAATTTCTCTAAGGTTAATTCTGAACTCTGTTCTTATTTCTATGAGATATCAAGACAAAAAAACAGATAAAAATGGCTTTTACTTCAAATTCAGTAATTTATGAAAAATCTGTAATGAAAAAAACTCCAAGTAAATTAGAAAGTAGAAAATAAGCAAAATGATCAGTATGGTGGTACATGCCTGCATCCACGTAATTCTTAGGATAAGGCAGGAGGACTGCAAGTTCAAAATCAGCCTCAGTAGCTTAGCAAGTCCCTAAGCAACTTAGAGACTCTGTCTTAAAATTAAAATTTAAAAAAAAAATGGGGATGTTGCTCAGTGCTGAAGCACCACTGGATCCAAACTCTGGGAAAATAAAGTTCAAGAATATATATTTTAACATTTAAAAGACAAGAGTCAGGGACTAGGGATGTAATTCAGCAGTAGAGGGCTTGCTTCGGATTCAATCTCAGCAGTATTAAAAAAAAAAAGCCAAGAGAGCATATGAAAATAAACAGTAAAATATTCCTAATCACTTTCTATTTTCATTTCTAATTAGAAATAATTCAGTAAGGGCTGGAGCAGTGGCTCAGCCGTTACAGTGCTTACTGGTTCAAACCAGTGTAGCACATACACAATTAAGTGTTGGAAAAATAAAAACCAGATGAAAAAATAAAATCGATTCTTTCTCCTCCTCTCTCTCCCTCTTTAAAAAAATAAGAAAGAATTCAGTAAAAAACCTCAACAGTAAATTTAAAATGTATTACTTGATCCTAAAACATTTGCAGTCTATGTACATACAAACATAAACTCATCTCTTATATTTTTATTGCTTACCAGCTTTTGGTTTCACAAGTCCCACAGCAAGAATAGTCTCATTAAGTCCATCGAAATAGGCAAGGTCTCCTCTGTCAATAATTGAAGATAAACATGTTATACATAAAAAAATGTTTTATGATATTCACATTTTATACACATTTTATATTATTTTGTTAAAATCTTGTAAGGTTGTTCAAAAATAAAAAATTAATAATAAAAAATACGAAAAATAAAAAAAAATGTTTTATGTTACAGTGCTTTTTTTTTTAAAAGAGAGAGGGACAGTGAGACAGAGAAAGAGAGAAACAACTTTATTTAGTTTTTCACATGGCCTTAGCTGCTCCAACACTTAGCTGTGTACGTGGTGCTGGGGTTTAAACCCAGGTCCTCGTGCTTGCCAGGCAAGGGCTGAAACAGCTGAGCCTCCGCTCCAGCCCCTGTTACAGTGCTTTTTATTAGTTGAATAACTTTAGACATAGAATACAATGAAAAATATAAATCAGCAAACAAAAACTACTTCAGTCCCAACACAGACCTGTTCAAGGTTACTCATGAATTAGAAAAACAGGGAAAAACTACCACATTCCAAACGTCTTTCCAATGAGGCTACAAACACTGATTGTCATCAATCTATTGCTGAGGCAGGGGATGGAGTGAGGAGAGGACCCTTTCAGGAGGGATTCACAAGGAAAGTCCAAGGATGGGGGTAGAACAAAAACACTGAGAAAAAAATTTCTAGTAACCCAACTCACCTCCTAAACCTAAAGGGATCTGATACCTGTGGTACTCCAAGGGCAACTACTGCAACAACAAAACCCAAAAACTCAGTTCACTTGGAAAAAGTCAACTCCAAGCTGGGCACAGAGACGCACACCTGTAATCTCAGTGGCTTGGGAGGTTGAGGCAAGATGACTGCAATTCAAAGACAGCTTCAGCAAATTAGTGAGACCCTATCTAAAAAAATAAACGAATGAACAAATGAAAGAAAGGAAAAGAAAAAGTCAACTCCTTCCACAAAAGGCCTACCTGCTACGCTTTAGCAAGAGAAGAAGCACCCTCTTCCTAAGGGCAAATGCTGCTCACTGCAGGCTCTACTGTCCTTTGCAGAATGTCTGACTTTCAGTTAAAAATTGAAACACGAAAAAAGAAAACCCTACTGTCAAGAAAGTAATTAACAGAATCCAAACTATCAGTCAAGGAATTTAAAGTAACTAATCAATATGATACATGGTCTAATGGATGATATGCATAAATGGATAAAAAATTTCAGCAGATGGCTAAGGAGGTACCTGAGTGGTAGAGCTCTTGTCTAGCACATACAAGACCCGGGCTTCAACTTCCAGCACCATATACACACACATACACACACCCAATTTCAGCAGAGATGAGAATTATAAGAAGCCAATGAGACATTAAAAAGATTAAAAAGTATGTAAAAACAAATAGAATGAAGCATCTAGAACCTTAGACAACAGCAAACAATCTAAAACATAACAGAATCCTAAGAAGAGAGGGAAAAAATGAAGCAGAACAAATATCTGAAGATAATGACTCTAAAAATTTTCAAAACTAATGGAAAAAATGGGGTGCAGTGATGTACTCCTATAATCCCAGTGACTTGGGAAGCTTGAGGCAGGATTGTGAGCTCAAAGCCAGCCTCAGCAATTCAGAGACTCTGTCTCAAAATAAAATATAAAAAGGATTCAGGATGTAGCTCAGTGATTAAGTGTCCCTGGGGTCAATCCTAGAATCCTAGTACTAAAAAAAAAAAAAAAAAAAAATTGGGGCAGGAATGGTGGCTCAGTGATTATGGTGCTTGCCAGGCATGTACAAGGAAGGTGGTTTGAACCACAGCAGCACATACACAACAAAGTGTTAGAACTACAAAACCCATGTGAAAAACTAAATAAAATTGATTCTTTCTCAATGTCCCTCTGTCTTAAAAAAAAAAAAAAAAAAGGTAATGAAAGACATCAAACCCAAAGATCTAAGAAACTCAGAGAATACCAAATAAATACTATGAAAAAATTATGATCAAGACTCTGACTAAAGAGCTGGAGTGGTGGCTCAGCAGTCACAATGCTTGCCCAGGATGCATGAATACACAAGTTCAAACCCCAGCACCACGTACACAACAAAGTCTCAGAGCAATAACCAGCACAGCCTCTTGAAACTAAGACCCAATATTGCTAAAGGAGATCAGAGAACAATTAATTGAACATGATTTTGTTTTCAGTTTCTGTCAAATGTAATTAAGACTGAAATTAGATAAGTAAATAATTGAAACAAAATCTAAAGTTTCTTTTGGTAATAGGGATTGAACCCAGGGGCAAACCACTGAATCATATCTCCAGATGTTTTTATTTTGAGACAGGGTCTCAGTAAGTTCCTAATGCTGACCTTGAACTTGTGATTCTCCTGCCTCATCATCCTGAGTTGGGAGAATTGCTCGCCTGTTTGACCACACCTGGCACAGCTTTTGGATTAAATATCTATAGCTGGTACTCAGGCCTTAAGCTTTTTCTACAATTATAGTCTTCAAATAGTTTAACAAGTTGTATTTTGAATGCATAGTGTTATAGGCTGAATGTTTGTGTCCTACCCAAATTCATGTTAAATCTTAACTTCCAATGTGTCAGTTAATTGGAGCTGAGGACGGATTCTCACGAATGGGATCAGTAGCCTTGTAAAAGAGATTCCAAAGTGCTCTCTTGCCCCCTTTTCTTTCTTTCTTTAGAGCATTATACGCAGTAGTTGGGTTCATTTTGTCAACAATAAAACATGCATAGAATTTCATTTCAAACGCTATTCCTCCCACCTTTCTCTCCCTTCTGCCCTCCCCATATTCTCCTTCCTCTACTCTACTGATCTTTCACTTGTTTTATTTTTTTATCTTGCTAAGTTGCTTAGGGCCTCTAAGTTGCTGAGGCTGGCTCTGAACTTATGATCCTCCTGTCTCAGCCTCATGAGCCGCTGGGATTATAGACATGTGCCTCTGTGCCTGGCTATTTATTTTTGATTGGTACTTTCTACATATGCATAAAGATGAAATTTCCTGTGGTATATTCATATATGTATATAATGTGATTTTGTTAAATTTATTCCATATTTCCTTTCCTTACCCATCCTTCCTCCCTCCCTCTCCATCTCCTTCTACTTCACTGATCTTCCCTATATTTTTATGATATAAAATTCCTCCCCCTTCTTCCTTCCTTTATTTTGCTCTCCCTTCCACATATAAGAGAAAACATTCAACACTTGATCTTCTGAGACAGAGACATTTCATGTAGCAGGATGTTTTTCATTTCCATTCATTTACCAGTAAATGAAAAAATTTCATTCTTTCTGCCTGAGTAAAACTCCACTGTGGGGGGCTGGAGCAGTGGCTCAGTGGAGCGATTGCCTGGCATGCACAAAACCCCCCAGCACCACATACACAACTAAGCTTTGGAGAAACAAAGGCCAGATGAAAAAATAAATAAAATTAATTTTTTCTCTCTCCAGCTCTCTTAAAAAAAAAATTCATTGTGTACATATGCCTCATTTTCTTGATCCATTCATCTACTGATGTCTTGCCCCATTCTATGTGAAGTCAGAGGACGATGGCTACGTACAAGCTCTCAGACACTATATCTACTGGTATCTTGACCTCAAACTTCCAGCTCCCAAACAATGAGAAATAAAACTGAGCTGATTATAAGCGACCTAGTCTATGGTATTCTGTGGTAATGGCACATGGGGCTTTCGTTGCTCTGACACGTTGTTGTGTACATGGTGCTGGGTTTTGAGCATGCATCCTCGCGCATACCAGGCAAGCACCATAATCACTGAGATACCGCTCCAGTCTTGACACGGTGTTTTTGAACCTATTTGTTTTGTTCCTAAAAGAATATTAATTACTCAGGGGTAAGAGTGAACTACTTGAGCCTTCCTATAATTATCTCATATCTCACTGAAGGACAATATGATAAAGAAATAGCAGCAAAACAAAAATTTATCTCTAAAAAGCCAAGCGGAAGATCAATATACTTTATTTAAGCAGGACTGCCTTGGGCCTTCACTCAGACTCTATTGCATATATTTAATTTACACACAAGGTCAAGACCACAAAATGACAATAGCACTTTTAAGTCACTTCAATAAATGTCCACTCCATAGAACTGCTAGGAAAAGAGGTCTTTGAAAATGTCTAATCTACCAATATACTATATTTACTACAGGATAAGACAGCAAGGACCTAGACCCAGCAACCCAAGACTGATACTTAGGGGGGCTGGAGTGGAAGGTCAGTTGTTACGGTACTTGCCTGGCATGCACAAGAACATGGGTTCGACATACACAACGAAGTGTTGAGCAATGAAAGCCACAAGAAAAACTAAATAAAACTGATTCTCTCCTCTTTCTCTCTCTAAAACAGAGTGGTACTTAGAGCTGGGGATGTACCTCAGTGGTAGAGCACTAGCCTACTATGTGCAGAGCCCTCAGGACCCTCAGTTCAATCCCCAGCAAAGGGGTGTGCGGAAAGTAGGGACAGGTAGTACTTAAGACTAGCCACATCACCGGGAACTTGTTGTAAATGAAGGTTCTTGGACCTAATTTAGAACTGCTTATACAAAATCAATATTACACATCTTCAACGATTGATATGAATGTTGAGAAACACTGACCCCGATATCACATGAATAAAAGATAAACCAGGCAGCTTCTGATGACGATATTAGCTGCAACAAACAATAAAGATTCTCTAAATTCCAATCAAAGCAAAGCAAACCAGCTTTAAATACATACCCATCTTCATAGTTCCACATGAATATGTCACTGTCAATTGTGAGCCAAGCTCTGCTGATAGCTGGGAAAACACCCATCATGCAGTTACACTGCATATCTGATGTAGTATGAATGTAAGGTAGAAAAAGTTCAACTTTCTTTCTCTTAAGCTTATTTCAATAGCTTTTGACTCAGAGTTTATGACTAAACAACTCATGACCTGGGGCTGGTGTAGCTGAGGTAAAGCTTTGCCTGGGTTCTGGGTTCTGCCCGTTTTTAATACAAAAAGCAAGCTAACCATGTACTTCAATGTATTTTAAATAAAACTCTTAAATGAACTAAAACGAAATACTAATTTAACACAAAACAATAATAATAATAATAATAATAATAATAATAATAATAATAATGCCAATTTTAACATTTTTCAGACAGTTTAAGAAGTAGTAATAGGATACGTCCGAACTGTTCAACAAGTTCAGGTGGGAGAGGAACTCTTCGGATGGAACTGATCTCTGGAAGGTTGGGTACTGACAACAAACCAGGTCCTTGCAGAGGATAATCCATATCTGACATGCCAGAAACAGTGGGATTACCTACAAAATAAATAAAAAAAGAAGCGTTTATTTATAACAATGTAATGCTCATCAACCGGGTATATAGAAGCGTTTCAAGCCATACACACAAAAAATGTGCATATGGTGTTTCTAAAAGTACAAAGAAAACAAAGAAGTCCTTAGCTGACATAAAATGGGCCTGTGAAATTCCAATGTTGAGGGAGCAGTTACTTTTTTCAACCCTATCAGGAAGGTTATTGTTCACAAAAACTTTGTAACAAAAGAAATGTTCAGTTTAATAATTTAGTGTCTTTCTGTTATTACTCACCTGAAATGGGAAAGTATTTCAAAACCACACCGTAGAGGCTAGAGTGGTGGCTGGGAAGCTACGGCACTTGCCTGGCATACGCGAGGACTCGGGTTCAAAACCAGCATCATGTATACTACGAGGTGTTGGAGCAACAAAAGCCACATGAAAATCTAAATAAAATTGATTCTCTCTCTCTCTCACTATTCCTCTTATACACACACACACACACACACACACACACACACACACACACAGAGTAATTCAAAGATAAAACTACTATGAGTAAACAAAATACTGACTGAGGAAAAAGCTCATTGCCTTTCTGCTTTAAATATTTACAGACGCGGCTGGAGCAGTGGCTCAGTGGTTTCGGCGCTTGCCTGGCAAGCACCAGGACCCGGGTTCAAACCCCAGCACCACATACACAACAGTGTTGGAGCAACAAAGGCCATGTGAAAAACTAAATAAAGTTGTTTCTCTCTTTCTCTGTCTCTATTCAGCTAGTCTACTCAGGTTGTCCTTACCGATCCAGAACATTAGACCCAACTGACAATTATTCCAGATACCCTTTAATACAAAGATGTTGGGGTAAGCAGACATATAAAGCAAATTTTAAGTGTATTGCGTAAATTTTAAAATTACACAAATAGAAAATAGAATTCCTATGCACTGATTATCCACCTTTTACAATTACCAATAATATACACAATGTTTCATTTATGTCACTGTCCGCTCCGTCTCCAGCAGAACTTTTTTTTTTTTTTGTACCAGAGATTGAACCCAGGGCGCTCAATCACATCCCAGCCCCTTTTTTATTTTGAGATAGGGTCTCCCTAAGTTGCTTAGAGCCTTGCTAAGTTGCTGAGGTTGGCTTTGAAGTTGTGATACTCCTGCCTCAATCTCCCTAGTTGTTAGGATTGTATGTGTGTGCCACCACACCCAGCTCAAATGGATTCTTTTTAAAGCCAATCCTAGACATCCTGTTTAATCCTAAAATATAATTTTAACAGAACACTGTACATGTTAATGGAAATGTAATTCCATAAGGTGGAATAACTTTAGTGGGGATGGTTAAGAAAGCCTTCATAGAAACTAGATTTTTCCAGGGAGTCTGGAAGAAGTTTGTCAGGCAAAGAAGAAAGAATATCCCGAAATGATAAGAGTACAATAAAATTCTTAAGATAAGGCTTGTTAACGACAGATGCTGGAGGGGCTGTGGGAAAAGAGGAACACTACTACACTGCTGGTGGGACTGCAAACTGGTTCAGCCACTATGGAAAGCTGTATGGAGAATCCTCAAAAAATTAAGGATGGAACCACCTTATGACCCAGCTATCCCACTCCTGGGAATTTTTCCAAAAGACTTAGAATCAGCATATTATAGTGATGTGGCTTCATCAATG
>PVKS010054544.1:0-10016 GCA_004027875.1 Aplodontia rufa
CTCTTCAACAAATGGTGCTGGACAAACTGGTCATCCACCTGCAGAAAGTTGAAATTAGACCCATATCTTTCTCCTTGCACAAGAATCAAATCAAAATGGATCAAGGAGCTTGGTATCAAACCAGCTACATTGCAATTGATAGAAGACAAAATTGGTCCAACACTTCAACATTTAGGAGTAGGCAAAGACTTTCTCAACATGTCTCCTAAAGTGAAGGAAGTAAAGTCAAAAATCAGTGAATGGGATGCCATAAAGCTAAAAAGCTTTTGTACTGCCAAGGAAACAATCAAAAGAGTCAAGAGGTTTCCTACAGAAATGGAGAGTATCATGGACTTTGATTCCTCAGACAAGGGTCTCATATCCAGAAACTATAAAATACTCAAAAATGTCAGCTACAAAAACACCAACAGCCCAATTGATAAATGGGCCAAAGAGCTAAATAGAGACTTCTCACCAGAGGACATTGATCAAGCCAATGAATACATGAGAAAGTGCTCTAAATCATTAGAAACAATTATTGATGCTAGAGGATGAATAACGAGCACCAGTGCCTGCTTGTTTAGAAAAAGAAGTTCTAAGAAATCAAAGACTTAGAAGCACAGTCCTGGATTATCCAGTATAGGGCACACCTCTATGTATAATTGCTCAAGGGAGCCCATTCAGCCAAATCAATTGTAAGTATGTTCATACACAGGCCATTTCAGTGTAGGGATCTCCAGGATCCATCTGGGAATCCCATTAAAAAAATATATTCACCATGTAGTTTGTTTTTTTTTTTTAAGATTTTGTCCTCTTTGTGGGAAGACATTTAGAGATGCCACTGAGCAAGAGACTTGAGGGACCAGATGGCTGGTAAAACAGGAGACTATTCTCAATCCAGGGCCAACAGGAAAATTGGAAAGCAGAGCCCAAATTTAGTTTGAAACCTGGTACCCAACAGTGTAAAATTAGAAACTCCTTTGAACCATCTGGATCTTTTAAATAAATACCTGTCCATCCAATCATCGAATGGAAAGACCCTCAAAGTCTAGTTCCTTTCCCTTAGACACAACACCTGGTCTCCTAGCAGCCATAGGAGAAGTTTAATAAAAGCTAGTTAACCAAACCTGTTAATGGCTGCCAATCTAACTAAGGTTCTTTGAAGTTTTTCTGATTCCAACATCTCTTTCACTCTTTTCTTCCCTCCACCAAATTCCTTTTTCCTTACCCTACCTAAGGCTTGAGTACACATATGCACGCATGAACAGGTGCACACACAGACACACACACACACACACACACACATACACACACACATGGACACACACTCTACCCCTATCTAAAATGTTTCAATGTATTACTGCCCTTTCACCAACCCACCCATAATGGTCTTTCCTTCTCTACACCTCTCCACTTTCTATCTTTTCCCCCTCCCCTTCGCTAACAGTGATATAATTTATCTGTGACCCCCAAAATATCAAAACTTCACCTCCTGGGGCTGGATCAGTGGCTTGGTTACAGCGCTTGCCTGGCATGTGCGAGTACGTGAGTTCAAACCCCAGCACCCACGTACACAACAAAGTGTCTGAGTAATGAAGGCTACTTGAAAAACTAAATAAAAATTGCTTCTCTCTTTATTTCTCACTGTCCCTTCTTTCTTTAAAAAAAAAAAAACTTCACCTCCTGAGTGGATACTATCTCTAGGATTATGAAATATGACAAGTCACTGTACATTTCAGACCCTCCTCACCCAAATTCTGTTTTCCAACAGGACCAACACGGCCTTCAAACCTCTCCCACTACACACAGGTTTGCCATGTGCTAATCCCACCTTAAACTTTCACATTGACCAATATGACCTAAACCTAATCAACATAAGCAATTTCTTCAGCCAAATCTTCATCACTTGGAAACAGAAGTAAAAAGATACCCTGGAGTGAGAGGGTTGGCTGTAAAGAGCTCAAGAAGGAACAGAACAGTAAAACTTCCTTTAACTGTGTCCCTTTTCTCCCCTCTTCAAAAGGCCTATGAAAACATAAAAGAGATAATATGTAAATGCACTCAGTAAACTGTTAAAGTTCAAGACAATGGTAAACAACTTTGTTATTAAGTTTTGGCACAATACCTTAATAACTGTAGAACTTAGGTCATCAGTTATTCCATCAAATGAGCTCCTCCTCTGCAAGAAGGTGAGTGCATCTATTCTTGTACTCATATTCAACTCCACCCTCCCCATGTCCTTCATATTGTCAGGTATAAGTTTCCACTCACTCTTCTTTCAGAAAGTTCTTCAATCATTTTCTTTACCCATTCTCTTTTAGCCCAGCCTTCTGTCACTCTGACACTGAATCATTCTTTCTTATTCTAGGATCTGCCCCTACTCTATATCAGTTTGGATCCTCCAAGAAGCAGACACTGGGATGGGATTAGATGTGCAACATATCCCCAGGAAGAATGGAGAAAGAGAGAGAGAGAGAGAGAGTGAATAGGCAAGGAAAGCCATCAGTCAGACCACACTTGTATAACACTTGTGACAAAAAAAAAAAAAAAAGAGGTAGAAGTAGCCTCGGACCACACTGCAGTTCTAGGACAGTAGTATACTGATGGGCAGTATCCAAGCATAGGTTCCCCATTAGTGGAGCCCCACATCCAGCAGAAATGGTACTTGGTGCTCATTCAGAGTCAAGGACAGCCTGGGACAAGTATGGCCTCAGCATAGAGTAATGGGGAAAAGATTGTTCTCAACAAAGGTATAGGGACAGTGGATACATAAAGGAAAAAAAACTGAAAACGTGATTCCCTCCTACACAATTCCTCCAAATCAGTTCTAGGTAGACTGGAGATGTAAATATGAATGATAAATACTATAAAGCTTTTAGGAGATAATATAAGAGAATTCATGACTGAGAAAGGAAATGTGTAAAACATAAACATAGTGATAAATTGGAATACATTAAAGTTTAGAAGTTTTGTTTATCAAGATTAAGAACTTCTGTTTTGGTAAGCAAAAGAGAGTGAAAAGACAAACAAGAGTGGGAGAATGCAGTTTTAACAAATGTAACTGAGAAGAAGCTCATAACAAATCTGTATAAATACTATTAAAAGCTAATTAAAAACAAAACAACATGGGCTGGAGTGATAGTTCAGTGGTGGAGCACTTACCTAGCATGCACAAGGCTCTGGGTTTTATCCTCAACACCACCAAAAGAAAGAAAAACCAGAGGACCCATTATAACAAAGAGCAAGAGATTTGAACAGGTGTTCCATAAAAGAAAATAGCCAAATAGCCAAAAAACATGAATAGATTTAAGAGGTGTTGAATATTACCAATGGTGAAAGATACAAATAAAAATCACAATAAAATATCACTATACACAGGGCAGGAGTGGTTGCTCAGTGGTTGGAGTGCTTGCCTTGCATGTGGGAAGTCCCAGGTTCAAATCCCAGCACCACATACACAGCTAAGTGTCAGAGAAGCAAAGGCCATATGAAAAAAACAAATAAAATTGGTTCTCTCTCCCTCTCTTAAAAAAAATCACTATACTCTCAACTGCATGGTTAAATTTTTTGAAAATTGTTAATAAAATCCTGGAAAAAAATGTGGAACAATAGAAGTTCACAAGGGTGACAGAACAGTGTGCAAAATGGTTCAATCACTTTTGAAAACTGTTTGAATATCACCTATTAAGCTGAATATTACCCTATGACCCAGAAGTTCCAGTTGTAGGTGTGAAAGCACCTAGAATTGATATTGCATAACATATAGAATCCATGCAGCATTATTCATCATTATTAGTATGAGGCAAGTGTCCACCAAGAGTAAAATGGAATAAATTGTGGTACACTATGGCATACCATTGTGGTACACTATGGCATACCATAGTGATAATGAATGTACCAAATTCACACTCAACAATATGAATCAATTTCACAAATTACTGAGAAGACATATACTCTAAAATTATCCAAACTTCAAAACCAGGTGAAACTAAGCTACATACTTAAAAACTATTGAAAAAATACAAGGACATGATAGCAATAAGAGTCAGGGCAGTGGTTACCTTTAGGGGGAGAGAAATGGTATAACTGAGAAGGAGGTACCCAGGAGCTTCTGTGGGATGCTAGCAAGAGCCTGGTTTTGACCTGAGTATCTGGCTTTGTAATAATTATAAAAAGCTAACTAATGTAATTTTTTTTCATTTTTCTTAACTGTGTTATTTTCACAACATTTTTTAAAGTTTGTTCAAAAAAGAGAGAGAGCCTTGCACCTGAAGTCCTAGTTTTTAGGAGACTTATTTAAGAGGACCACTTGAGTTGAAAAGTTCTAGGCCAAACTGGGAAACACAGTGAGACCCTGTTTCAAAAATAAATTAAAAAAAAAAGGAAAAGGAAAAGAGGAACAATACAAATAGACCTAGTTCCCACTCCTAAGACTTACATATTCCAACAGAGAATATGTGAAAACTGTAGCAAAATACAGAAAAGATCAATCATGAATAAGTTAATTAACATATTTCCATTTTTTTAACAAAAGGAGTAGGAAAACAGAGGGTATTGTTAATAGAAACATCCTTTAATGCAAAACTGTCTGCCTAGAACCCCATTTGAACAGACACTCAAGATGACTCTGCCTCACTCCTAAGGACTTCGCCTTTCTCTCCTCTTCACCTGGCTGGCAGTTAGAATTGCAAGGAAAGACAACACCATGACTCGTAATAGCAAAAGACGATTGAAGGCTAATTTTACCAAGGTATTTTAGGTGCCACCTTGCAAAACGTGCTTTCAGTACTTTGATAATTAATGGGCATGCTGGCAGGCACTTTCTCATTCAAAGACATTTATTTCTTAATTAAAATGACATGCAAATGTTAACATTTATTAATTATCCTCCTAGTTCATAGCAATATAATTAACTTACTTCTAACAGCTGAAAATGATATTGCCCTCTTTTAGAAGTTGCAGCATTGGGTTTAAATGAAAATGTGAACTTGGAAAAGTTCTCATTTCAGTCTCCCTTCTCACATCTTACCTCCATGGCTGCTTATAAAGTGGCTATAATTCTTCTCATCCCTGTATACATGCCCCTTTGCAATGTGACTTTGTTGCCACTCCCATCAAAAGGAGATCTCTTTACCAGCCAGGGCCTTACTAAGGGAGAAGGGTGGTGGGAGCAGTTTGCTCCAGTGAGAAGTATCTTATCACATGGCTTAGAATTGCCAGCACACAATGATAAAAAATCAGAACAACTTTTAGTTAGTTTCATTATTGTTTTTCAATTTTCTGCAGAAAGAAATCCAGGAGCTGTGCTCCCTTCCACCTTATCCCCCCGCTTGCTCTGCTATTTTTCTCTACTCCTTGATCTGGGTGGGCCTTCTGACTTCCATTGACCACTTAGAATGTGACAAAAAGTGATACTCAGGGACTTCCAAGCCTAGACTTCAAGAGGTTTGCAGATTTTGTTCTTTTGGAACCTGAGACCACCATGTTGAGAAGCCCAGCTGTGCCTCCCTGAAGAAAAGAGAGGACACGAAGAAAGAGGTCCAGCTGATAGCCATTGCCCACTATCAGACATAGGAATGGAGCCATCTCATACCACCAACTCTCTCCCAGCTGTCAGATGACTAAAGTCACATGAGCAACTCCAGACAAAACCAAAACTATGAAGCTAAACCCAGCCCAAATGGTGTGGACCCAGAAGTTTACAAGCAGTTCAAATGGATTATCTGAAGTCACTACACTGGGTTCTAATCCTAGTTCTGCCTCCTAGCAGTGAAATCATAAAGTCACCTGACTCTACATCTTTTTCCTTATTTATCCAATGCAGACAAAATAATAGTACCTTCCACCCACAGCCAAGGTAAGGCAGAGGAATTAAGAAGAGAAAGGTAAAAATACCAAAGTAAGTTTTAACACACCCTGCTGGAAGAATCCCCAAGGAAGACAGTTAAGGACTGGTTAATACTCTTGGACCCTTCTATTCCTCCTCAAAGGAGTAAAGGGAAAGACAATTTTGTGAGGAGGTTTTGTTCGGAGAAATAAAACTACTGTGTACCTTCTTCCAAGAGGGGAGCATGGAAGGTGCTATCTCTTCAAGTCTATTTGGGGGCAGAGTATTCACCAAGGTAAATGGATTCAGATTGACCTTACTATAGCCATCTTGAGTCATAACTACCTTGATTACCCCTGAGTCACCTGATCAGTTCTCCCTACATAGTTTTCCAGCATACTATAAAGAGACAAAACCATATGAGTAGTATATGGAGCTTTACAACCAGACCCTGGTAACATGAGCACCAGGAATATGCCCAACACCTGTGATATTAGCTTGAGATAAACCAGGTACATTCTGGCTTGGATAAAGTCACTTTTGTCCTGACCACTTTATAACCCCCACTCTTTCTGACCCAAATGACTGCTGTCCAGACCCACAACTCTATCAGTAAGTCCCCAGTAAATTGCTCTCTGTGCAATCCTTTATCTGTCTGCCTTTATATTGGGTCTCACAGAACCTTGGGACAGGTTCTTATATACTGGGACCAGGTTGTCCCAGTACACAAGACTACTCAAGGAGCCTGAGATGTGCTCCTTGTCAGTCAATACACCTTAGACCTGCATCTGAAAAGGAAAAGCAGTGGGATGGGGGCTGTTCCCAAAAGCAGTGGAAGGGACACAAAGACCAATGAAAGCCATAGGTCCACTGGCCTGGAGTCATTTTAACCTCTGCACACGAAGATTAACTGGAAGGTGAAAGAGTCCTCCCTGAGGAGCAACTATGTGGAAGGTGCAGCAACAACTGGAGTCTAGAGAACAATTTCACATCCAGGGAGCTCGTGCTTGGTGAGTCCAACAAAGGTAGTTGAGGGGGTCTGTAAGAAACAATCAGGTTTAAACAGCTGCCAGTACTAGAAAGTGCAGAGCCAGCCAGAATAGTACTTATGAACTAAGCACTATAATTATCAGTCTATCAACTATAAATGGAGGTTGAGTGGTTTGCCCAAGGTCATACAGTAAGTTACAGAGATGGAATGAGAACCTTAGGATGTCTTATTCAAAAAGCAGATTTTTAACCACTATGCTATTCTAGCTTACCCAGTAGAAGGCATGGTGAAGAAAACAGACACCAGCACAAAGCCAAGACCAAGCAAAACAAAGAGACAGGAAAATCGAGCCTTAGGCATGGCAGGTTCTCCATTATCCCAGGAAAAAAACTGATGCTCCATGCAGGCAATGGATTGAAATAACTGAATGAGGGAGCATGTGGAGATAAAAATCAATGTACCATGCCCGCTATCATGTATGCTAACTCTTCCCAGTAGGCCAAATCCCCAGTAAAACATCATAGCAGCCACTGAGTAAAGCAGTATGGGGTGGGAGGGGCCTTACAGCTATCTGCCTGTATGGGAGTCAATATTCTGCCTACCTAGGGGAGCTGTAGTTAACAACAGCTATGGGATATGGCAGTAACTTAAGTCCCATCGCCACAGTACTAGATCTATGATTCATTCGGGGTGAGGGAAATGTTTGAGACTGGAGAAAAAAATAAAATATTGGCTCAAAACAATGAAAAGAACACTGCAATTTCATAATCAATAAATGTTTAATTAAACAAACATCTACAAAAGTAACAGTATGTCAACATTTGTTAAAATGATATTTATAAGAATTTCATTACATTTGAATACAATCTGTTAGATTTCTCTTTCTTCAGACGAATTCCAGGTATGAATGAGAAATCACAGCAAACTATGAATTAAATAAGTTGCTCATAGATCATTTCAGGGGCACAATTGAGTGTATGTGGGGTTTTTTTTGTTTTGTGTGTGTGTGTGTGTGCACGCATTTGTGTTGCTAGGGATGGAACCCAGGGCCTTGGTCTTGTTAGGCAAGTGCTCTACCATTGAACTATATTCCCAACCTGGCAAAACTATTTTTTAAAAGCCTTCCAAAATATTTACAGCAAAAAAGTTACATTTAATATAGCATTTTACCTTTTTAAATGATGCAGGGTGAGGACCCCAAAAGAAAAAGTTCCTAGGATCTTTAAACATCCTAGGTCAACATCATTCTGAACAAGCAAGGAAGGGCCATTAAAGCCATCAAATAATCCAAGTTCATCCCCAAAGGCTTCAAATGTTATTGTTCTTCATAAATTTTAATTGCATGGAGAGGCAACACTTTTATGACTCTGAGCACAAGACATGAAATCAGATTGTCCCTATTCTACACTTAACTGTGGGTCCTGAGGCAATAGGCTCAACCTTTCTATGCCTCATTTACTTCATCTATAAAATAAGAAGACTAACAGAGCCCAAGTCCAATGGTTGGGAGAATTAACTGAGCTAATACAAATAAAACATTTATAACTGTGCCTGGCACAGTGAGTATTGGAGAAATGTTAGTTATTCACAGAAACTTGGATCTGCCAAGAGAACTGCAACCCACAGTCTTACTGTTGAATCATTATTACATCTTACCAAGGTAAATGTATGTGAAGGCAGTTTCTTATTTAACAAGGTTTCACCCGGTCAAGGTCAGGGTGTGTCTGCCAGGCAGAGACCAGTGCATGTTCAAGGTCAGGGGCTAGACAGGGGTTGAGTAGAGAAATAGAAATCCAGAGCACAAGCCTACTTTCAGAATGGCATTTTTATGTGGATTTTAAAATAGTTGTCCAACACCCTCATGGTGGATTTATTGAAAAAAGTAGAATATTTACAAAGCTACATCATTAATCCTCAACAACTAAGTAGTGGATCTGTAACAAATGGATGCTTCCTACAGATTTATGAAGTATTTGAATACAAATTCAGTGTTTTATAGGTCCATAGAGGATCAAGGTAACTTTACAAATATTTATTTGGCTGGAATAGGAATGGAGAAAAAGAGAAATAAAATGAGGAAGAGAGGGAGGAAGGAAGGAAAAGAAGCCTCAGAGCAAAGAATTTGTAATACTAACTTATTTGTACAAAAAAAGAAAGGAAAAAATCCAACTCTACTTTTGTATATGTTACATGTATAAATGCACAGACAAAAGACTAGAAGGGTACACATCAAATGATTTGCAGTTTTATCTCTGGCAAGAGAGCAGATTCTCCCCAGGGCATTATGATAGAAGAAAAATAGGAAGCAAAGGGTACTACCAGCCAAGAGAGCTGCCCACAATCTAATGAGAACAAAATGGGGTAAGTCAGCTGGTTCCCCAAACTTCAAGTTGAACTCATAATATGACTGCACCCCACTGGAGTTCTCCCAACCAGATTGGGCTGTGAGAGTGAGCAGCAAGGAATTCTTGCCAGGAAGAACAAAAACCAATCTGTATCTTAAAAGCTAAGTAGAATCATCAGACAAAGAAGTCAGGAAACAAGCCAACTGGCTAGAGTCCCACCCGGCCAGAAGGGCCAAATAGGCTCATGAGAATTCCCTTAAAGTGAGCACATTTCCCATCTCTCTCCAACTGAGTATCTAAGATGCTAAAAATATCAGGGTAGTCTATACTCCAGCTACTCAAGCCCTACATTCCAGATGTGTAATATTTGCAGGCAAGAGAAAGGCTCAGCATCCTTCTCACTGAGGATGAATCTGTTATGCTACAACACCAGGAGGAGCAGGGTATTACAGGAATGCACAGCAGCTGCACCTAACCCAGCCTGGAATAAGTAGGTGTCAAAAGGTGACCACTCTTCAGCAGAGCCTTAAAAGTTGGAAAGGGTTGAGCAACAGAAAGGGCTGGGCTGATGTGGAAGAGTTGGGATGAATATCCGTATACCCAAGCACTGCTGTCCGGTCCCAGCCGGCAGGAACCGGACGGCTCTCATTCGGTGGCTGACTGGGAATGAAATATACCCAAAGGCCCTGAGTCCTCCAAGCACTTTACTTCTCCCTTTACTGCAGCTAAAGGCCTCCAAGTGCTTCCCACCTTCCCTCTCTTAGAGGCAAGACCCTTAAAACATTCTTTTTAGAGTCAAGGCTATTCACATTCAGAGTCCCCGTTTCTACTGCGGTACTAGAGTCCTTATTTCTGGGGCCTGGGCTACTACCTG
>PVKS010054545.1:0-10019 GCA_004027875.1 Aplodontia rufa
CCATGTGCATGTTTACTCTTGGTGGAAAATAGTCCTGGGGTTAAGAGTATTGGGCCTTGGGAGCCACTGATAGGTGACACCAAACTGCTTTCCAGAGTGGCCATGGTAGCCGCTGTCTAGTGTATTTAAGGTCTGCTATTGCACTCCAGCCTAAAGTATGATTCCATTGTGGGTTGTTTTCCTTTTTCTCTTTGCAAATAATGGAGATAGCATGGTAATGAGGTGAGGACAGGTCAGTGTCTAAAATAGGGATCCCCTGGGTGAAGTCAGGTGTTTTTGACCCAGGTGTCCAGGCTCATCAGAAAGGGAAGCAGTGTTTTGACCAACGTAGTGCTGTTGGGAAACGGAGACTCTGAGGTTGGCATGGGGAGACCAAGACCTACTGCTGATCCCCTTTAATCACAGCATTGAGGTAGGTGGGTCACAGAACACTAAAATGGAAGTTTCAAGGGGGAAACTTGCAGGATGTTGCAACACCCTGGGGCCAGGCAGATTTCTCACTCTACAAGAAAATGTGGTTCAGAATTAAGAACTTCTTATCTGAAGTCATCACCAGAAAGAAGGAGAAGTGGAATACCAAAGCAGTTTTGAAAAATCACATGATTTCAAGATTTAATGCAAAATGGGAAAGTACTATGGTCAGAGAGGGTGGTCTGTGGATTGTAACAGGAGGGACACACAGCTCAGTGCATGAATAGGGCCATGCAGATACAGTCAACTGATTTTTGACAGGCATAAAGGCAATTCAGTGGAGAAAATACAAATGGTGCTAAGAAACTGGCATCCATGTGCAAAGAAGATGGACATTGACCTACAGCTCACACTTGGTGCAGAGTGAGAGCAAAATGGATCATAGGGCCAATTGTGAATTGTAAAGCAGTAAACTTGTGCAAGAAACACAGAGGAAGGTCTGCAGGGTTTGGGCAGAGTGTTTAGATATGACACCAAAGGCACAACCCATAAAAGAAAAACATCAGTCATTTACATTTCATCAGAAATATTTTCTCTGGAAGAACACTTTTGGAAACCACATCTGACAAAGGACTATTATCCAAAATATGAAAAAAGCACTTAACACTCAACGTTAAGAGAACAAGTGAAACCTGAGAGAAAATGGGTCAAAAGAACTGAACCTGTGCCTCTCCAAAGAAGATCTGTGAATTGCAGAGAAACGCTAGGGACAGCTATGGATGACCAGACTTCTGTATGAAAGAGAGGCTCAGAGCCAGTTTGGATATAGAGCGGCTGGGGAGGGTTCTCACAAGGGAACTCTTCCCCACAACTTTTCGCCTTGGTATTTATGGAGTTGAACAAAGACATACAGAAAAAAACTTTGAAAGGACTTTCAAAGAACAAAGAATTTCCATCTGATCATCTGATCGATCTAGAGCATGAAGGGGTATGGCTATGAACAGATAAATAATCTGGAAAGCTTGTTTTCGGGAATCCAGAAGTCAAGTGAGATATACAGCTGAGGTAAGTTCTATAGTCGGGGACTGGTGGCCTGCAGGCATCTGCGGTGCATCTGGACCCATGTCGTGTTCCACCAGGTACCAGGCTGCTGTCACACAACTCCCATGCCTCAAATCATGTCTTGGGGAGAAGGAGAAAGGGAAGCACATGCAGAAGTCACCTGTAGGGAGTGCAGGCATTTGGAAACAGCATAGCCCAAGCTAGGCCACGGTCCATCTGTGGCTGCAGTTGACCAGCTGGAGGCCTTGCAGGAAGAGTGGCGAGTAGCACAACTGCCGCAGACCTGGCCCAGCCTTTGCCACTACACACCTGCCTGTCGAGGTGGCTGAGTTAGTGAAGGGCAGCATCAGGCATGCAAGGTTGGCAGCAGTGGATTCTCATGAGCAGGACACACTGAGAGGCATGGCCACTGTGAACAACATTGTGGAAGTCACCTATTGAGTACACTGCCATAACCCAGCACCCTGTGCATTGTATTTACCCAAGGTGAATGAAAACTCTGCCTACACAATATATGCACGTGAATATTAGGGGTGGCTTTCTTTGGTAATTGCCCAAGCGAATGGATAGGCAAACAGGAAACATCTCTACAGTGTAAACTCTTGGGAAGTACCAAGGAACACCTATTGAGTCACTCAGCAGTGTGGGTGGATCTTAGGGAACTAAACCAATAGCATATGTGTTTCAGTCAGCTGTCTTGCTGCTGTGACCAAAAGACCTAACAAGAATAATTTGAAGGAGGAAAAGTTTATTTAGGGCTTGCTGTTTCAGAGGTCTCAGTCTATCGATGGCCAACTCCATCATGGCAGAAGGGTGTGATGGAGAAAAGCAGTTGGGGACATGGCACCAGGAAGTAGAGAGAGTTCCTCTCACCAGGGACAAAGTATAAACCCCAAAGGCTTGCCCCCAATTGCCCACCTCCTCCAGTCATAATTACCACCCAGTTAATCCCAGGGCCAATTTTAGGTTAAGCCTCTCACAACCCAGTCATGTCATCTCTAAACTTTCTTTCAGTACCTCAAACATGAGCTTTGGGGGGACACTTCACATATAAACTGTATCAACTTGATATGGATCCAGTCATATGATTTCTAGAAGAAGCTACAGAGATGGAAGCAGGTCAGTGGTTGCCAGTGTTGAAAACTGGGGCCAGGAGCTGACTACAGAAAGCAGGGGGCTACTTCAGAGTGCCAGAACAATGGTCATGCTTAGGACTGTCACAACCTCCAGATCTTACTAGAACCAGCAGGAGTTTATGTGGGGCAGGGAGCATTCCACATGCTGCAGGTGGTGATGATGGGTCTCCTGGTCCAGCAGTCTGCATAGCCATGTGGAGGTGGATGTGAGGGGCTGGCCTGGGAGGGACTGAGCCTGGAATGGGTCATATGCCCTGGAGACAGGAGGCTGACTAGTACTAGTAGTACCCTGACTGGTATCTCATGGGCAGGTCAACCACCTGCCTCTTTAAAAATGCCTGGAGCTGGGCAGACAGAAGCAAGTGGGGACAAAGGGAGCCAGTTCCTAACCATAGAGGAAGAAGTGAGAAGCAGGAGGCAGGGGCAGAACTCCAGGGCTCTGTACAGGGCTGGGGTCTCAGCAGGAACCCAGTTTGCTGGTGTTTTAGAAATGCATCTGTTAAGATGTAATGCTTTACAATCTAAAATTTTTTTTAGAATTATAAAGGGAAAGGGAAGGGAGGGATAAGGGAGGGCAATTGGGGGGGGCACTCCTGGAGATAATTGCAATATCCAGAATATTTACACATTTTATACACATTTTATATTATTTTGTTAAAATCGTGTAAGGTTGTTCAAAAATAATTAAAAAAAAAAAAAAAAAAGAAATGCATCTGTGGGCACAGAGTGTAGTGCAGCACTTTCCCAGCTGTATCCACGAGGCAACACAGGTCTGGAGCACCCCACATTGCCTGAGAGGAAAGTAGTGCCAGGGGGGTTCTAACTTACCAGGGTAGACGCCACCCCAGAGGGCCCTAGTCACCCAAGCTGGAGTAGTTTGAGCAACAGAATAAACAATGAAAGTGCTGAATTATAATCCAGATAGAAAGGCAATGTCCCTGAGTTCACACTGGTATAGATAACTGAATACACACAGTGAGGCATGAGGGAGAATGCTCTTTCACAAGAGTTCAGAGGAAGAGGGCAGGAAAAGCCATTATGAGGAGAGCATGGCTGTGCCCACCCAACCATCCTCGGTGCTGAGCAGGCACATGAAAGACTAGAGCAGCCTGTGTGCCTGCACTCCGGAGGACAGCTTTCATCCCAAGGGACAACTGACAGCTTTACAGTGGAGCCTGGCAGATGCCACCTCACCAGCCTCCTCATGTTTTAAGTTATGTATAAATAATTTATTATTATTTAAAATTTATGTAGATATTTAATGCTATAGAGTTTCTGTGATCATTATTTTTCCTGGGTCCCCTAAATTCTGTATGCATTTCCCCCAACTTTTACAGGTGGATCTAATGCTCAGTTGTGGTGTGTGAGTTTGCCTCCTAAGTCAGTCTGAAACTCTTTTCCCTGTGACAGGCAGGATGAACTGTCAAACCCACTGCTGTGTTTGACTTCCATCTCTCAGGCTCATGCTTCCTGTGTGTAGCACATGCCCACGTCTGCATGACTCCCTCTGCCTGAAACATGTCCCCATGTCTGCATCTCTGCATGAAGTGTGCCCATGTCTGCATCTCTGGTTTATTGTGTGCATCCTTTATCTGAATGTATATCTGACTGCATCTCTGTGTGTAACATGCTTCTGACTGCATCTTGGCACATAATGTGCATGTGTATCTGTGTCTCTGCCTGTAATGTGTGCCCATGTCTACATCTCTTGGGTTTATTAGTATGCATCTTCTACCTCTAGCATGTTTTGGACTGCATCTCTGTGTATAACATGGATGTGTGTCTTTGTGCCTGTAATGTGCATGTGTGTCTGTGTCTCTGCGTGTAATGTGTCTGTTTCTGTGTAACATGCATGTGTCTGTGCCTATAATGTGTGTCTCTCTCTGTGTGACGTGCATGTGCCCATGAATGCCTGTAATGTCTGTTTCTCTGTGTGTAACGCATGTCTGTGTCTCTGTGTGCAATGTGTACATATGCCTGTGTCTCTGCATATAATGTATAGGTGTCTGTGTGTAACATGCATGTGTCTGTGCCTGTAATGTGTGTGTCTGTGTCTCTCAGTAACCTATGTGTGTCTGTGTCTCTGCATAACGTGTCTGTGCCTATAAAGTGTGTGTGCCTGTCCCTGAGTAACTTGCAAGTATCTGTGTCTCTGTGTGCAGCATGTATATGTCTGTGTCTTTGTGCGTAATGTGTGTATGTGCCTGTAATGTGTATGTCTGTGTTTGTGAGTAACTGGCATGTCTATATGTGTGTATCTGTGTGTAATGTGTGTGTCTGTCTCTGTGCATAATGCGTGTGTCTGTGTCTATAACGTGTGTGCCTGTGCCTCTGTGAATACCATCATGTGTCTGTCTCTGTGTGTAACATGCATGTATCTGCATCTCTGTGGGTAATGTGTATGCGTGTCTGTGTCTGTAAAGTGTTTCTGTTCTCTTTGTGTAACATGCTAGTGTTTGTGCATAACGTGTCTGTCTCAGTGTCTAATGTGTGTGTCTATGTCTAATGTGTGTGTCCATGTCTGTGTATAATGTGCCTGTGTTGTGTCTGTGCCTGTAATGTGCATATGTTTGTGTCTCTGTGCATAAAGTGTGTGTGTCCATGTCTGTGCATAATGTACCTGTGTCTGTGCCTGTAAGGTATGTGTCTGTCTCTGTGATTTACCTGTATATATGTCTCTGTGAGTAACATGAGTGTCTGTAACGTGTCTGTGTCTCTGTGTAATGTGCATGTGTTCTCTGTGCATAACGTGTGTCTCTGAGTAACATGCTTGTCTGTGTTTCTGCACTTAATGTGTGTCTGTCTATATGAGTAACGTGTGTGTCTTTGTGAGGACTGTGTATGTCTGTGTCTCTGCGTAATGTGTGTGTGTCTGTGTCTCTATGTGTAATAGGTCTGTCTCTGTGAGTAACGTGCATGTGTCTGTGTCTGTAAAGTGTATGTGTCTTTGTGCGTAACGTTTGTATGTGTCTGTGTCTCTGCATATAACGTGTGTCTGTGTGTCTGTGCGTAATGTGGCTATGTATCAGTGTCTCTCTGCATGTGTCTGCCTGTATGTATGCCCACATCTGCATCTCAGCGTGTAGCAAGCCTCTACATCCATCACAGGTGGCAGGAACCTGCCTGATGCCCTGTGTCCCTTTGTTGGCTTCTACTCTTGACACTCAGGGTGACCTTCCTCACTTCTTGGTCTTGGAACCCCTCCTGGCTGCCCACAGAGCATGCTGTTGCAGTCAGCTGATGGCCCCTCTGCCTAGTGTCTTTCTTGAAGTGGCCTTGACCCTTTTGTACCTGGTTGGCACCTGACATATCCCCACAGTTTGTTTGTTAGTCTGTCTGCTTGTCCAGCAGAGCCCACACAGGTCACACCTTTGTCACCAAGAGATTCTGGGCCCATGGCTTATAAAGCCTCAGGTCTTGTTGATTTTGAGTCTTGTTCATGAGCAGAGGGTGAGGGCTTATTTGTGTAGCGGCCACCTGTGGATGCAGACAGAAAAGCGGCCAGGTTGGTCGTGAGGCTGGATGTGCAGCTGTCCTGTGGTTCTTGCAAGTGGATGAACCCTGTGTTGTCTGTCCTGTTACACTGCATGAGGCCCCATGGGATAGCACGTCTCCCTTCTCTCTGCCCCAGTGCACTCCCTGGACAACCCGGACAAGACATGTCAAGAATGCTGCCTGCTTAAGCCTATCCCTTATCCACATCTAGGCATGCACTTCAGGGGCAAGACCCATAGACAGTCCCACTGCTGTGTCCTGTCACACCCACCATCTGCAGAGTTCTTTATCTTCCGACATGGATACTCTGTGTCCACCAAGCACCAATGCCCTGCCCCCCTTAGCTCCCTGGACCCCATCCTATGACTTGATGACTCAGCACCTTGTGGAAGTCAGCCCTGACAGTGTCTGTTTCTGTGCTTGCTTAGCTGGCCTCACACAGGCAGAGCATGTCAGAGAGTTGGTTTTTTAAAAAAAATTTTATCTGGTTTTTGTTTTTCTGACACTTAATTGTGTATGTGGTGCTGGGGATCGAATCCAGGTCCTCACACATGCCAGAGAAATGCTCTACTGCTGAGCCACTTCTCCAGCGCTTTCCTTCACTTTTTGAGACTGAGTAATATTCCATTGTGTGGACTTGCCACTTGTCTCTTCAAGGCCTTTCTTGTAATCTCTCTGGATGTGCACCCAGAAGGTCATTTGCTGGATCAAGTGGTATTCTGTTTTGTGCTGTGTTCCATGGTAGCTGTACTCTGCATTCCTCCCAATGGTACACAGAATTTCAGTCTTTCCACATTCTTGCCCACATCCCACATTTACTTTCTGTTTTTGGTCAGTAGCCCTCCTAATGGATATAAGGTAGTATCTCATTGCAATTTTAATTTGCATTTCTATAAAAATTAGTGACATTGAGCATTTTTGTGTGCTTAATAGCCATTCATATTTCTTCTTTGGGGAAATATCTATTGAACTCCTTTTCCCATTTTTTAATTGAGTTTTTGGATTTTGTTGAAGGTTCCTTGGTTTTTTAAGCCAAGATAGGTGGTATCTATCTCACCTGTGAAGCCCAAGGCCATGAAGGGAGGAAGTGTTTCTGTGAAAGGTAGCTGACTGATAGGTGAGGTGTATGCAGAATGAAAGATTTGGGCAACATTGAACACTACCCAGTTGGCATCAACTTGTTGGATTTTAATTTTAGGGGACTTAAAGTTTCTTTTCTACTTTTATGCTTTAGTTTATCTGACAGTATAAAAGCCATCACCAAAAATGATGGCATTTTACCCCCTGTTTATAATACTTGGTAAAGATAGCAATGAAGTTTAGTTTTTCTGGATAAGCCACTTCACCCTGTTATTACTGTGGGGCTCTGGGCCTAACTCCCAAGTCCTCTCAGCCCTGCAAAACCTGTGCTGCCCAAGTGGAACCCCCAGTGCCAGGGCAGTGCCCCTGCAGGGGCCACTAGGATGGGAGCAGTGGCCAGCAGCTGTAGCACCAGGTGCATGGAGGACGGACCACTGCAGGCAGCTGGGAAAAATGAGTTTGTTTTCTGTGGAAGCATCTGAAGGCCTCCCACCTGTGGGTTGGTTAAACATGAGTGTCTGCCTGGCTCACCTTCCTCAGGCTGCCCAGCACTAAGGTACAGGGGTGTGCCTCCCCTGGCTGGTGGGACTGGTCAGTTGCCTCCTTCTGCATCCTTTTTGTTTCCGTGGTACTATTTCTGGAGAACAATGTATTATTTCTGGTTTTCCTCTAATGTATTTGTGATTCTAGTTAGGAAAGTATTTCCGGTTCAAAAGTGTCTCCAGCATTTGAATCATTTGAATCACACTAGCATAGCATGAGATCTGAGACCACGCATTTCCAGGATCTGCCACCCTCGCACCCACCAGGAAGGCAGTGGGTGCTCCAGAGCACTTTGCCTTGATGGTTTGCAGCATTCCTGTGTTGCTCAGGCTGTTCTGACAGTGGTGGACAGGTCTGTGTTGCTGGCTGTCTCCTTCATGGGGAACGCTGGTGAGTGAGGGGGCTTTACGTAGTTTCCTCCTCAGGGAGCAGCAGAGGGCTCGTAGGCAACATCAACAAGTTTCTCTGAGGTGTCCCCAGAGCCTCCTTCTGCACTTCAGGCCATGCCCAGCCTTGATGCTCAGTGTGTTGAGAAAACAAATTTGATGTGGACTGCATTTATGGTTTTTCTCACTGCAAGGTAGAAACTTCTAAAGAAAAGTGTTTGTATTCCTTAGTTATTTCATTTTAGCTTTATTTCCTTATTTCATAATAAGAAGACAACTCTCAGTGGTTAAAATGTTCATTTTTTTCATCTGGTTTGATTGATGCCTGTCGAGCAGATGTTCCACAGGATGATTAGCCTCAGTTGCGTCTTTCACATGAGGGGTGATGGAGTGCTGAGTGCTAGCCAGATGCACCAGGGTGCAGCAAGTCGTCTGGCCAGGCCTCGTTGCCACAGCTTCTCCAGAGCTTCTTCTGTTTTGCTTACGATCTGCTTTCATAGAGCATTTCAATGTCTGTACCTGGCTTGATGAACACCTCAGAACCCTTGAGAGATTCTAAAGCAGATACCATTCTCAAAAGAACCAGGGTACATCCCAGGTTTCCCAAAGTGAAAACATGTATTACACGTTACCCTTATACTTGCAAGCTCACAATCTGTCTCTGCAAATTAACTGATACTTCCAGAATTTTGCATTGTTTTTATTTTGGTTTCCTGAATTGCAAGCCAGGTATTTATCATATGCTCTTATTTTAAAGAGAGAGAGGGACAATGAGAAAAAGAGAATCAGTTTTATTCAGTTTTTTATGTGGCTTTTGTTGCTCTGACACTTTTTGTGTATGTGGTGCTGGGGTTCGAACCCACATCCTTGTGCATGCCAGGCAAGCATTGTAACTGCTGAGCCACTGCTCTAGCCCCTTATTATATGCTCTTAAAAAGAAAAGCCAAATGAAAGTCTCTCTGGAAAAATATTTTAATATAATATATTTTTATTGCAGTATCTTAACTAGTGAAGATGAAGAAACGTTCGGCAATGAAGAATGTGAATATGCATCCAAGAAAAGGAAGAAGGACCATTTCAGAAATGACACAAATCCCCAGAGTAAGGCCACTTCATCAAGACTGAGCTACTTATCTGTTGAGCATGTTGATGTGCTCAATTGCTTGGGCTGTGCTGTCCTAAAATGATAGGTGATGCAGGGGCCAGCAAGTGCTGTGGCCAGGGCTGTCCACTGAGACAGTGATCAAACCTTTTATATTTCAGCCCCTTTAGTTCCAAGACTCACACAAATAGAAGAAGACAAACCCCACACCACCACCCCACATCCAAAGTTTACAAACTCATACTGAGCAGTGAGATCAGATGAGAGGGGAGGAGACTGGGCAGAACTGGATGTTGGGAGGAACTGGAGATTGGGATACTGGATGCTGCGCAGGTAGAAAGTCACAGAAAGGTGGGGCAGTAACTTTCTCTGCTAGGGCCAAAGTAGCCTGAGTCTGACACCTTCAAGGTGTGAAGGAGGCGGGGGTGGGGGAGCTGTGTGAAAAGTGGGTGTGGAACACCTGGGTAGGATGTGTGACTAGTTGCCTAACTCTACTCACTTGCATTTTGGTGTGGTGGTCCTCATGAGCACTGGTTTCCCTCAGTTGCTGAGAGGGGGATTGGCTCAGATCATTTACAAGTACATTTCTCAGTACTCTTTTTTTTTTAATTTATTTTTGAGCAACCTTACAAGATTTTAACAAAACAATATAAAATGTGTATAAGATGTGTATATATTCTGGACATTGCAACTGTCCCCAGGAGTGCCCCCCCCCAATTACCCTCCCTTATCCCTCCCTTCCCCTTCCCGTTATAACTCTAAAAATAGTATTAAATTGTAAAGCATTACATCTTATCTGAATTT
>PVKS010054546.1:0-10018 GCA_004027875.1 Aplodontia rufa
AAAAAAAAAAAAAAAGAAACTCATGGAATGAATGATTCTGCCTAAACCTGCATGGGAAAGAGGGAGGTTACAGAGGGGAAAATGCCTGAATGAATCAGATGAAGAGGAGCAAGGGCAGAGAAATGGCAGGCTCACTATGGGTGGCTGTCACTGTCTCTATGGTGGGTGAGTAGCATTCAGCAGACCCAGAGGTTCAGCAGAAGTTGATAAAGGACTATGCGTACAATCCTAATTTGAGCCCAACCATTGAGCCTAACCCAGCATGACCCCAAAACTCAGTTCCACAAGCTTTGACCTAGTTTCCCTGAGTGTGGCAACTGAGAATGCATCCAATACATGTGCAGAATTATTTATCAGGTCCAGCCTTTTGAGCCTCCCAAACTCTTGGACTCCCAAACTCTTGGACTCTCTAAGCAAGAATTCCAACAGAGTGCCCTACAAAATATAATTGCCCTTGATTTCCATCCTTCATCCTATGATGTTGCACAGCCTCTGTCTTAGCCCTTGGCCACATGTATGTCAGTATCCAGTCCTGATGTCTTCCTTGCCAGGACACGCAAGAGTACAGAAATCTGCACCAACAACCCCAGGCTCCACAGTGCTGTCATCATGTCACACCAAGTTTCGTTCACTGAAGATGTTTTTCAGGGCATCTGGGAACCATGTAGGTGAAGATTTAATCTAGTGGTTTGCCATATGGAAGGGAGACTTAATTACCTTTGCCTTATCACTAAAAAATGCACTGAGTCTAATGGATGGAAAAATTCCTGCCTATGAATACATGCAGCCCAGCCCTGTTAAAGTTCATGTAATAAAAATGTACAATTCCTGGAATTAAAAAAAAAAGATTTAATCTAGGGCAGAATAAAATATATCCATATGTGGGAAGAACATCATAGAATTTAAATATAGAAAAACAAAAATGGGTTATGCTCATGGATTGTTTGATTGTCTCTTGCCCAGATTTGAAGCTGGAAGGCAACAGTGCATTTCTTGGGCCACTTTGGTATGTTTGTCTTTGGGTTTAATTTTCCATGGGCTGGTGTCCATCAAAAGACAACCTCTTCTGCACAATTTGGGACCAGCAATTATTAGCACTATAAGTAACCTGTTTCCACCACTAATGTAGTGATTATACCCCACTTCTTATTTTTTTCAGAGTAGGGCTTTCATTAGAGACCCCTTGTTTATAGAAATCTGGAGGGAAGTGTTCAAAGAATTGACACAGATGGCAGGGTTCCATCAAGGAATATGGAAGTGTCTCAAGATTTGTCCAGTTTACATCAACCATGGCTTCTAAAGGAGGGTGCTACTGTTCAATTTCTCACTGAAACTTTCCATACTGTCAGAAAAAGAAAACAGAACTTGAAGAACAGAAAGCAATTTTCCTAAAACTAAAGATAGTAAGATTCATTCTGGGAAGATCAAGACTCAAATTATATCTGGCTTGCAGCCCTGGATGCAGCAAGAAGGGATGAACCTAGAGCTGTTGGCGATGTTTCCCCCATCAAGTGGGTAAAGCTGGCTTTGCAGGACAGTTGTGGATGGAGCTGGGTGTCCCACCTCTTCTTCTCTCTGAATATTCACTTTGTTGTCTGCCTCTGAGTGGGGACATGGTCATCCGTGTCACATTAGAACCTTGCATTTCCACCACCATGGAGGAAATGGGAGTCCCCACTTCTGTCCTTCAAGACTGAAAATACTCTTCTGAATCACTCATGAGTTGAAGAAGAAATCAAAGGGGAAGTCAGAAGTTATTTTGACCTGATTGAAAGTGAAAGCACAACATAGCAGATTTGTGGAATGTCACTGAAATTGTTGAGTGACAATTATAACATTAAATGTCTACACTAGAAAAGGATCACCAGTCAATGACATCAGTGTCCACTTTCAGAAACTAGAAAGAGCAGATTAAATTCAAATTAATCTAGAAAAAAGAATACATAGAGATAAAACAGAAATCAATGAGATAAAATTGTGGAAAAGAAAATCAAAAGCTGGTTCTTGAAAAGACCAAATACAATAAAACTGGTAAGCTTCTAACAAGAGTGATCAGGCAAAATAAAATAAGACACAAATTATCAATATCAGAAATAAGAGAAATAATATCACTACAGATTAAACAGATTTCCAAAGAATAATACTGGGAGTTTTATCCCAGTAATTCAAACAACATAGATGACATGTGCAAATTCCTTGACAGATACAAACTACCAAAGCTCACTCGATAAGTTGGTAATCCAAATAGTTTGTTTCCTTTAGGAAAAAAAATTGAATAATTAAAAACCTTCCCATAAACAAAACTCCACACCCAGATGGTGTCACTGAAAAATTCCACAAAACATTTATGACATAAGTAATACCAATTGTAAACAAATTTCTTCTAGAACATTGAAGAGGAGCAAATATCTTCCAACTCATTTTCTAAATACCAAAGCCTGACACATAATGGAAGGAGAGAAATAGACCAATAATTCTCATGAGCACAGATGCAAAAATTCTAAATAAAACTTCAGAAAATCAAATCCAGCAACACAACAAGAATAGTATATAACGTAGTCAAATGAAATGTATCCCAGGAGTCCAAAGCTGGTTCAATATTAAAAAATAAATGCATATAATTCACTATGTTCACAGACTAAAAAATTTTTTAAAAATTATAATCATCTCAAATTGGGCAAGAAAACCATTTTCCAAAATCTATTTCCACTTTAAGAAATAAAACAAACCCTGTCTCAGCAAGTAAGGAATAAAAGGAAAGTCCCTCAAACCTGATTGGAACATATACAAAACAAACAAAGAAAGTATAACTAACATTATATGTAATGCAGAAACTGAGTTCTTTCCCCTTATGATCAGAAAGAATGTGAGGATATTTACTCTCACTAGTATTTAAATTACACTAGAGTTTTTGGTGCAGTATGGTCAGAGCAAATTACAAGTGCAATATAAAAGGTAAAAGAATTACAGGCATACAGATTGGAAGAAAGAAAGAAAATCATCTTTATTTTCATATACTATAATTATCCACATAGAAAAATACTCCAACTGGGGGCTGGAGCGGTGGCCCAGCGGTTATGGCACTTGCCCAGCATGTGCAAGTACGCCAGTCCAAACCCAAGCACCACATGCACAACGAGGTCTCAGAGCAATGAAGGCCACATGAAAAACTAAATAAAAATTGCTTAAAAAAAAAAAAGAAAGAAAATACAACAACTGGGATGTGGGCAATGGGGGTATTCTAGTTTAGGAACAAATGCATATCATATTGTTACTTTATATGCATTTATGATTGTACAATATCTCAATTTCTTAATAAAAAATTAACAAAAAAACTCCTGTATCTACATAAAAGCAACTAGAAAAAAAAATTAATGAACTCAAACTAAGCAAGATCACAGGATACAATACCTACTATATTTCTACATACCAGCAATAAAATTTCAGAAATTGAAGATTTTAATCTCTTTATAATACCATTAAAAGCATAAAAATTTAAAAATAAATTTGACAAAATATGTGTAAATCAAATGTACTGAAAATTACCTAATGTTGCTTAGATTTAAGTAAAAAAGATCTAAATGTATAGAAAGATATACCATGTCCATGGATTGGAAGTTTATTGATCACTAAGACACCTTAACATAAGAGCTATCTAGTTCTCCTCAATTCTATAGATTTAGCCCCACATAAAATATTGGAAACTTTTATTTTGTTGGAATTAACAAGTTCATTCTAAATTTAGTAGGGTAATGCAACAAACCTAAAATAGCCAACAAATTTTTTAAAAAAGAACAATAAAATTGCACAACTTACGCTACCTGACTTCAACACTTTTGTAAAGCTAAATGATCAAGACGGTGTGTTTTGGATGCAAAGGTGAACAAATAGGTCAGTGGAACACAAAGCGTCTAAAAATAGATCCACACATATGTGGTCAATTGATTTTCAACAAATATACCAATGTAATTCAATGGGGGAAAATATTATTTTTAGCACTATATGCTGAAATTAACTCAAGTGAATCACAGAACTAAAATTACACCACCAGAAGAAAACACAGGGGGGAAAATCACTGTAACTTTAGGACAGGCAGATCTCTTGGATAGGGTACCAAAAGCACAATATAAAAAGAAAAATATTGATAAACTGGATTTCTCAAAATTAAAAATAACTTTGCTCTTCAAAACTCAGTGTTGAGAGAATAAAATGATAATTGTCAATCTTCCCAAATCTATGTATTAAAGGTTAAGGAATTGCTCGGTACAGAATGAGAGATGACCATTGGAACTGGGATAGCTCGAGAATTCAAAAGACTTCATTGGATTCTACTGAATCCCTGGACACCTCTTGTCTGATTAAATTGTGGCTTTTTTTTGGGAAAGGACTCATCATTTCTCTCAAGCTCCATTTTTCATTGTTGCTCCTTTTCCACTAAAGGTAGAATTCAACACAGCCTTTAGAATGAAATGGGGTTAAAGGAGGTCAATACTCATGTTTTAAATTCGGATAAGGTGTAATGACATACAACCTAAGGCATCCGTAGAGATGTATTGGGAAGGAGGGGGGATAAGGGTGGGTAATTAGGGGGGCTCTTGGGGGTTAATCAAATTTTCAGAATTTATATATATATTATATTGTTTCGTTAGAAGCATGCTTGATTGTTGAACAAATAAATTTCTTAATAAAATAAAATAAAAATGAAATGGGGTTGGCTGATGGGAGGGAAGCCTTGCTTAGGGATCTAAGAGAAATCTTAAAAACTCCTTAAAATGGGGAAATTTTTTCCAGAGGGAAGATTGTTTAGGTAGTCCGCCAAGATGGATGAAATGTAATTTTGAATATGGCTTAACAATTATGTGCATACATTCACCAACGGATCTAGTTGGAAAATCAGCCTGCTGTGGTTCTAAGAGTTGAGTATTCTAGCTAACACCATCCAGACCTAAGTGTGGTCAAAGAGAAATGGAATCAAAAGACATTAATGAAACAAAAGGAAACCAAAGACTTCAGGAGACATATCCCCTTCACCTATCGCTGAACCTTTAACCTCACAGTGAATGGCAGATGAGTGAAGTAAGCAACAAGGTCATTTGAAAGTCCTTAATGACCTTACTCAAGTTAAAGGGGAATGCTGTTGGACAGAGCTGCTGCCCTCATGAAGAATCTTGGTGGTAATAGGAGAAGCACCAAGTGGCCAAGCCCAAGGATCAGCTATTAACCATAAGAGGTCAAGTGGACAGTCATGTCATCAGTCCAGGACTGGTACATCCTGCAGAGGATGCTGGCTAGAGCTTGGTGCTCCAGCAGTTAAATCAATAACCAAACTACTTAGTGCTCATTATTTCAAATAACCACAAATTCTCAGGTATGTAAAACTAGAAATTTAACTTGCATTAAGAAGTCTTAACTTGTTATTCAATCTGAATTAGTTCACAAATCCCTTAAATTACAGGATGGCTGGGTACCATTGTACCCACCCACCATATCCCAAAAGAAACTGTGGCCATTTGCCTGACCTGACACTAATCCTCCAGAATCCAAAACACCACTGGGCTTTGTCAGTGGAGACTTACAGTGACTTAGTAATAAATGAAGCTCTAACCCAAGATGCAAACCTTGCAGGCCCAATGGAAACCGGGCCCTTTTCAAGGATACTTCACTCTTCTGAATATTTAATTGATTGTTCTTAGCAAGTAGCTGAATGCCACATTGGTTTCTCTTGGCCAAGCTTCATGTAATTCCTATACTTCACACTATCTAAAATTTATTTATATTTATTTACCTGAAATTACATTAGTTATGTTTACTAGTTCTTGGTTTTTTTCTAACATTGCTTGAATATTGTCTCTCTTATTTCCTATTACATTGCCAGAGCCTGAAATAGATTGAGCTATCCAGTGTACCCGCAAATGTTTATAGAGTAAATCATGATAGGGTCAGGAAGTGTCAGAGAACAATCCCTCCTAATAAATAAAGCAAATCAAGAACAAAATTGCATCCCCGAAATAATCAGATATTAAGGCCACAAAGACTTTAAACCAACCTGCTGTGTTCTGATTCCTATCTTGTCTCCAACAAACTCCCTGAGCTGGTGCAAAAAGTTAATGGGATTTGGAGAATAACTACCAAAGACTTAATTAATGAGTGAGTCCAATGAGAAGGGCTTTTCCAGATAAAGTCTCCTTGCTGGGATAAATAAATACAGCTCCTAGCAATTGGAACTAAGCTGTTGATTTGGCAAGTGCATTTTTCTGCATTTTTTTTTAGAGAGAAGGACAGTGAGAGAGAAAGAGAGAGAGAGAAAGAGAGAGAGAGAGATTAACTTGCCATCCTTCAGAACACCATGCTGGCCCACTACAGGTGACATCCCACTGATGGAACGTAGCTAGCATACGCACCTCCTTCACTTGTTCCCAGACAATAACCTTATAACTTTTAATGACTATGGTCTCCCCTTCTCTAGGCTTCCTGGCTTTCTCCTTGGACCACATGGGCCCTTGGACCTTCTGACACCAAAACTGTGACCTCTGAACCCAAAACTTGCAAGCCCTATCTTCCAGGGTCAAGTGGAGGAAAAGGAGGAGGGACCCACACTTGAGGGCCACTTTAGGAGTGAGAGGCAGACTGTCACTATCAATCCAGTGACTGTGCTCAGCCAGCAGGGAGAGTTCTCGGGCTTCCAGAGGAGGAATAAGAGGTCTTCGTGCTTTTTAAGCCAGCTCCATCTCTTGCTATGCTATTTGACTCAATAGCTTTTAACCTTTCTCTAACCCCAATTTACAAATTTCCAGGGAGATCTCTGTTATTGGAAGAAGGCATCCAAGTGGTCCTCCTATGTCTCCTCCTTAAGCATCACCAGACCAGATGCCTACAGCCTGAATCCAGATGCACAGTCACGGCTGGTCCTATTCCCTCCAATCCAGGCAAAAATCCGACTCAGTTATTCCCCATGTTCTGTTCCTACAAACTTTCCTACCAGTTCCTTCAAAAGGGAAAGGAAGCCTCAGGGAAGAGGCTGCAAAGAGACCTCAGACATCTTCGTGGAAGACCTGGATGGCACCTATTTCCACCAGTGTCCAAATGTAATGAAGTCTTTCTAAACTTCCAAAGTTGAACACATAATTCGTAATGTCCTAATTCATAGTGCATCACAGAGAACACTAATAACAACCAGGACCCCATCCTGGGAGCACCCCAAAGTATCCAAAGGTATCCTAAAGGATGAGTGTTAAGGGAGAGAAGCCTGGGGGTGCATATGTGAGTTACTGCTCAGTCTCTCAGAGCTCAAAGCATGAAAGCAACTGCTCTGAGGGGCAATAGAAAAGAAAGAACCAGATAAAGCTGGAAGACTCCTAAACTCCTATCACCCAAGAGGACTTGGATAACACATCTTCCATGTTGCCCCAGAGTACAATTGAAGACTTGAAACAGGGATTTCCTTCAGAAAGCAAAAACCAGCGCCCCCTGGTGTCAGGAGGTTGGAACTTCCGCTTCCTCTATTGTCTCTGTCCCTTCTATTCTCTTGCTCAGGTTAAGTTGTTCTTTTCACTGGGGTAAGAAAGGGACCCCATTCTTTCATCAGAAAAAAAAAAAAAGGTAGCTAAAGCATACCAAGTAGTCATGATGTGGGTCCAAGGGAAGGCTAAATTCCTGGTGTCAGGGGTCTGGAACAATTGATTATCTTCAGAAAGGAAGCATTTCTAAAAACCAACTGTGTGCAGAGTTGCAATGACTTCCACAGCTGAGTCCTAGAGCTGGGGCCAGGCTTAGCAGCTACCTAGAAAGGATAGAATATTTGCAAAAACAGCTACTAAAGGGACCGGAGAGGTGGCTCAGCAGTAAAATGCTTGCCTGGCATGCATAAGGACCCAGGTCCAAACCTCAACACCACATACACAGCTAAGTGTCAGAAAAACAAAAACCAGGTGAAAAAGGAAATAAAATTGACTCTCTCTCTCTTTAAAAAAAAAAAAACAGCTACCAAATAAGTGCAAAGCTGTAGAAACACAGGGCCTCTGGAGGCAGGCGCAGATTCTCAGATGCTGGCAAGTAAAAGTTCTCCAAAGAGAGAGGGGTGCAAGACTTTTACTTCTTTAGAAAACAGGATGTCATTTTGGTTACTAGCACTTTTAAATTTTCAGAAAGAACTAAAGTATCTACTTTCTAATAGACACAGTAATGAGCCAAGTTCATGGGACAGGAAAGAAGCAAGGTCACTTATCAAACTAGAATAATTAAACAGATTTTGCAAAGTGGCAGGATACAAGATCAACACACGTAAATCAATAGCTTTCCTACACACAAATAATAATAGGACTGAAGAAGAAATTAGGAAATCAAAATATCTTCGAAATATCTTCAAAAAAAATAAAATACTTGGGAATTAACCTTACAAGAAAAATCAAAGATCTCTACAATGAAAATTATCGATCATTGAAGAATGAAATCCAAGATGACCTAAGAATATGGAAAGATGTCCCATGCTCTTGGTTAGGCAGAATTAATATAATAAAAATGGCGATTCTACTGAAAGCTTTATATAGATTTAATGCTATCCCTATAAAGATACCTATGTCATTCTTTACAGACACAGAAAAAGCAATTTTCAAATTCATCTGGAACAATAAGAAACCTAGAATTGCCAAAACACTACTAAGCAAGAAAGATGAAACAGGAGGTTTTGCCATACCAGATTTAAAACTACACTATAGAGCCGTAGTAACAAAGACAGCATGGTACTGGTATCAAGATAGGAAAGAAGACCAATGGAATAGAATAGAAGACCCTGAAACAAACCCTCAAATCTTTAAACATCTGATTTTTGACAAAGGGGGACAAAATATTACATGGAGGAGAGACAGCCTCTTCAACAAACAGTGCTGGACAAACTGGACAGCCACTTGCAGAAAGTTGAAATTAGACCCATATCTTTCTCCTTGCACCAGAAACAAATCAAAATGGATCAAGGAGGTAGGAATTAAACCAGCTACCTTGTAACTGATGGAAGACAAAGTAGGTCTAACACTTCAGCATTTGGGAGTAGGCAAAGACTTTCTCAACATGTATCCAAAAGTGAAGGAAGTAAAGTCAAAAATCAGTGAATGGGATGCCATAAAACTAAAAAGCTTTTTTACTGCCAAGAAAACAATCAAAAGAGTTAAGAGGTTTCCTATGGAAATGGAGAGAATCATCGGCTATGATTCCTCTGACAGGGGCCTCATATCCAGAACCTACAAAATCCTCAAAAATCTCAACTACAAAAACACAAACAACCCAATTAATAAATGGGCCAAAGAGCTAAATAGAAACTTCTCAACACAGGATATTGATCAAGCCAATGAATACTTGAGAAAGTGCTCTAAATCACTAGTAATCAGAGAAATGCAAATGAAAACTACATTAAGATATCACCTTACACCAGTCAGAATGGCAAAGATGAAGAAAATAAACAATAATAGATGCTGGAGGGGCTGTGGAGAGATAGGCACACTAACACACTGTTGGTGGAGCTGCAAACTGGTACAGCCCCTCTGGAAAGCAGTGTGGACAATCCTCAAAAAACTAGGCCCACCATATGATCCTGCTATTTCTCTCCTAGGTATTTTTCCAGGGGATTTAGAATCAGCACATTACAGCGACACAGCAATATCTATGTTCATAGCAGCTCAATTTACTATTGCTAGATTATGGAAACAACCCAGATGTCCCTCCCTGAATGAATGGATCCAAGAACTGTGGTACATATACACCATGGAATTTTACACAGCAATTAGAAACGATGATATTGCAGCCTTTGAAGGTAAATGAATGGATCCAAGAACTGTGGTACATATACACCATGGAATTTTACACAGCAATTAGAAATGATGATATTGCAGCCTTTGAAGGTAAATGGATGGCTATGGAAGAAATTATGCTGAGTAAAACCAGCTTAACCCAGAGAACCAAGGGTCAAATGTCTCCACTCATCTATGGAGGCTGGAGCTAGACCCTGGCCATTGAGAAAGGAGGTCTG
>PVKS010054547.1:0-10016 GCA_004027875.1 Aplodontia rufa
GATTTTTGTGTCTGTTCAATCAGGGAAATTGTTCTGTAGTTTTCTTTCCTTGATATGTCTTTTGGGTTTTGGAATCAGGGTTATACTTTCCTCATAAATAGTGTTTGGGAGGGTTCCATACTTTTCAATTTCTTGGAATAGCTTACTAGGAGCTGGGTTAATTCTTCTGCAAAGGTCTGGTAGAACTCTGCTGAGAATCCATCAGGTCCTGGGCTTTTCTTTTTTGTAAGTTCTTTGATTGCTGTTTCAATTTTGCTACCTGAGATTGGTTGGCTTAGATTTTCAATGCCTTCCTGTGTTAATTTGGGAGTGTCATATGTAGCTAGGTATTTGTCCATGTCTTCCAGATTATCAAACTTGGAAGAATACAGTTTTTCAAAATAAGTTCTAATATTCCTGTGGATTTTGATTGAATCACTGGTGATGTCTCCATTTTCATGTTTGATTGTATTAATTTGTTTCACTCCAGTCTTTCTTTTGGTGAGGTTTGCCCGGGGTCTGTCAGTTTTATTTAATTTTTCAAAGAATCAATTCTTTATTTTTTTGATTCTTTCTGTTGTTTTATTGTTCTCAATTTCATTGATTCCAGCTCTGATCTTGGTTATTTCCTGCTGTCTATTGGATTTGGGATTGAATTGTTCCTCTTTTTGTAGGGATTTGATTTGGAGCATGAATGTATTTATTTGGTCTCTCTCCTGACTTTTGATGAAGGCACTCAGTGCTTTAAATTTACCTCTTATGAATGTTTTCATACTGTCCCAGAGATTTTGATATGTTGTGTAATCATTGTCATTCCTTTTTTTTTTTAAAGAAAAAGGGGACAGAGAGAGAGAAAGAGAGAAGCAATCTTTGTTTAGTTTTTCATGTGACCTTCATTCCTCAGACACTTTGTTGCATACGTGGTGCTGGGGTTTGAACACATGTCCCGACACCTGCCAGTCAAGCACCGCAACCTCTAAGCCACTGCTCCAGCCCCCATTGTCATTCATTCCTAAGAATTTCATGATTTCTGTTCTCATTTCATCTTTGAATACCTTCTTCATTTAAGAGGGTATTATTCAATCTCCAAATAGTTATATACTTTCTATTGTTTTTCTTGCTATTAATTGCTAAGATCATACCATTGTGGTCTGACAGGATACATGGGATTGTATTAACATTTTTGTATTGGATAAAATATCCTTTGTGGACTAGGATTTGATCTATTTTGGAGAAGAATCCATCTGCTGAGAAGAGGGTAAACGCAGCTGATTTAGGATGGGATGTTCTGCAAATATTTCTTAACTCCTATTGATTGATAGAGTTGTTTAGGTTAAATATATCTTTATTTATTTTTTTGCTTTGATGATCTGTCTATTGTTGATAGTGGTGTCTTAAAGTCCCCCAGTATTATTATGTTGAAGTTGTTAAGTGTTCTAATGTCCTTGAATACTTTTTCCACATATTTGGAAGGATTGTAATTGGGGGCATAAATGCTAACTATCATTATGTCTTCTTGTTGTATTGTTGTTTTTACTATGATGTGGTGACCATCTTTATCCTTTCTGACTAAGTTTTGGTCCAAATTAACTTTGTCAGATGTAAGGATCACAACACCAACCTGCTTTCTTAGCCCATAAGCCTGGTAGATTTTTGGCCAACCTTTCACCTTCAATCTGTGTCTGTTTTGGGCTGTGATGTGAGTCTCCTGTAAGCAGTATAGTGTTGGATTTTGTTTTTTGATCCAATCTGCTTATCTGTATCTTTGGATTAGGACATTGAGTCCATTTACATTCACTGTTAGAATAGATATTTGCTAAATCTATCATATATCATTTGTCACATAGAAATCATGCTGATTTAGCCATGCTGATTTAGGTAGCCAAACCCAGAGAGTCAAGGGCCAAATGTTTTTCCTTATTTGTGGAGGCTAGAGCTAAACACAGGCTTGGGGAAAAGGTAGTCAAACTCATGTATTAGACTGTCCAAAGGCATACCAACCCATAATCTAGGGGAACCATAGAGACATGTAGGTGGTAGGTGGTGGAGAGAGGAAGGGAGAAGTGGGAGGGGCAGGAGAGGTAGTGAGGATAGGGAGGGCTCTAGGGTGATAATCCACAATGTAGAATATGCTGTAACCCCCTGAGAAGTCAAATGATACTTATACCATTATTTAATATTGAAAAATTTAGAAATATATATAGATATATATAGAAATATATATAGATATACACACTTACATCTCTAATATGGGTATGATATAGAAGAATCAAGATACTGGGGTGTGAGCATTATGGGGGAAACTATGATTGAAGACCAAATCCATATCATATTGTCACTTCATATGCATTTAAGATTCTCCAACAATTCAACTCCTTAATAAAAATTTAAAAAAGAAAAGAAACAATAGTGAGAGGTGAATTATAACAAAAATGCAATATTTCATTATTTATGAGGTACAGTTGCAAGATACTGCACAAGATATTTGAATAAGCTCTACTGTATGCTTTTACAAAAATGTAAATATTAAATCCTATTGTCAAACATATCTAAAAATAATAAGGGGTGATAGGAAGGAAGGTGAAGGGGAAATGTTGGAACTGAATTGAGTCAATGTACGCTCCAAGGATTTATAAGTATGTCACTGTATATCCTATAGTCATGTATGTAAAAAATGTTCTTTATAGGTATAAGAATTATGTCAGTATAGTTGGATATTTTAGAAAAAATATATGACCCAGAAAGAGATAAAAGGGTGTTGGGGAATGGGAGGAGGGAGGTAGTGTGTACAGTGAGGGATAGCAACCAAATTGTATTGGTGTATTGTATGCATCTATGAATATGTGACAATAAATCCCATCATTATTCACAACTATAATGCACCAATAAAAAATAAGAAAAAAATAAAGTAAAAAAAAAAAGAAATGTGATTCTGGATCCCTGGCATTGTGACCTTTGCTGTATTTTGTGCCATCTTGTATATATTTTAGTGAGTTATGTTACTATTGACTTTCTTCTCTTTGGGGGCATTGGGAGTTGTTAGCTTGTTTCTCTGATTGAAGTTTGTCTTTGAGTATTCTCTATAGAGCTGGATTTGTGTTCATGTATCTTTCTAGTTTGAACTTATCATGAAAGTATTGTATTTCCCCATCACATTTAAAGGTGAGTTATGCAGGGTATAGTATCTTTGGCTGAAATTTATTTTCTTTCAATATTTGAAAAATATAATTCCATGCACTCCTGGCCTTTATTGTCTGAGCTGAAAAATCCACAGTGATCCTTATTGATCTGCCTTTCAATGTGATTGGATATTTTACTGCTTTAAAAATTCTTTACTTAATTTATCGGTTATTTATTTTGTATACGATGTGCCTCAGTGAGTTTCTCATTTGGTTAAGTCTATTTGGTGTCCCATAGGCATCTTGAATTTGAATTTCTTGATTAATTCTGATATGGGGGAAATTTTCTTTGGTTATCTCATTGAGAAGGTCCTTTATGCCATTCATTTGTTGTTCTCCCCTATCCCAATAACTCTTCAAGTTATTTCTTCTCATCTTGTCCAATACTTCTTGGAAGTTCCAATGCTTAGTAAGTTTCTTTTCTTGTCTATCCTGCTTCCATTAAACTTTCCTCAGCCTCTGCATTGTCTGATGTTCATTCTTTGAGAGCTGAAGTTCTATTTTCTGCTGAGTTTACTCTGATATTAGTATCTTCCAATGAGCTGTTAATTTGGTTAACTGTGTTTTTCAATTCTAAGAACTCTTTTATGTGTCTTTTCAGAATGTCTAGCTCTTTATCAAAGTTATCTCCCAAGTCCTCAAGTTGCTCTCTTATTTCCTTCCTTAAGTCTTCTTTTAATTATTTGATTGTTTTAATAATCAGATCATTGATACTTTTTTCTAGGTTTTCATCCAGGATCATATCTGTGGACTCCTTAGCTAGGGAGTTGTGGGTTTGAGGAGAATTGCTTCCATTTTTCTTCATTACTGTGCTGGGGAGTAGGCCTGTGAGCCCTCTTTGGTTATTTTACTCTGGGGATGTTGATGAGTTGTGGACTTTTTTGTCTCTTTAGTAACTCGTGCTGGATGCAATTTGAGAAAATGACATTAACCGCTGCCTTCCCAATCTGTTGTTAATTATTGGCCTTTGCAATAACCTCACAAGATACTGCATAAGAGGCCATATGAGCAGCCTGTGGGTACAGTAAACAGCATTAACCTGGTTACCTTATTCCTTCTGTAACTGTTACCATGTTAATTACCACCTATGAGCTGAATAGTAGGATTAATAACGATCTTTGATTATAACACTATTAACCATCAGACTATAACTGGATTTAAATTTACCAAGCATTATCAAATTTGGCATTCATATCAGAATTCCATTCAGTCCATCCATAAGATGAATAATCAATATCTTCAGTTCCTGTAATTATATTCCAAATTATCAAAAATAAAAATAAAGCAACAAACAAAAGTTTTAAAAAAGGAAATTAAAAAAGAGAAGAGAGAGACAGAAGGATAGATTGGGGGAATAATGTTTGGGGAGGGTTGATTGTTAGAAGAATAGAGTGGCTATTGCCAGAATAGGAAAGATGTGGGTAACAGAGAAGTGGACTACTACTGGGCTTTGCAGCCCTGACCTCAGGTGTTGTGGTGAGTACTAATATTTACAGTAAAGCAAGTGTACAAGGAAAAGGTAAGAAATAAGTAAGTAGAAAGAAGAAATAGGTCCACAACAGCATTTACTACCAACACACACACACACACACACATTAAAAGAAAAAAATCAAACTCTAATATATGGACTTGAAGCAGCCCTGCTGATCACCAGTAAAGTCCAACCAATTATCTTGGAATGTTGTCCCAGAGTCTGATGGATTGCTAGTTGGGAGGAGTAAGGGAGAAGTTTGCCCTCAGGCAACTTGCTTCACTCCCCAATCCAATTATCTCTGGTTTAACAGTCCTGCAGCCTACACTGCCTCCATGCTCTCCTATCAGTTCTTGCTGAATTTACCCTGGGGTCTTAGGTAATGAGTGTCTGATATGAAGTTCCACCCACCTTGTCTGTATGCTCAAAATGGCTGCAGCCCATGCCATTTAGGGCTAGAAGGGGGGATATGTTTTCTCCTCCAAAGCAAAGATACCACAGTGTTGTCCCAGTTTAGACACAGAGCAGAACCCCAGTTTGCACTCTGCCCCTAAACAGCAGAGTATAGGATCCTGGCAGGATTGTGGGGATATCTGCCGTAGACTCCCTGCTCTGTTACTCTGCCTGTTTGTCCAAAAATGCTACAGTCTGACGTCCTCCTAGGTGAAAGGGGGAGTCTACCCTCTCCTCCACAGCAGAGATGTGTAGAGAACCTGCTATCAGCCAAATACAGCTTTTCTAAGCACAGTCTGTCTCTGGTTGGTTGAATTGGTCAGAGTAAGATGAACAGCATCTTGCCCACTGCTGTACTGGAGGGGTGAGCAGTCCCTGGCAACTGGATGGGTCTAAATAAGTTCATCTTTTCCACTTGCTACACCCAAGTCTCTGAGTCTCTGATCTCCACCTACCTGCACTGTCTTCAGCAAATCTTTTCCAATGTGCACTTCTTGCTGGAAGGTAGCTATCCCGGTGTTTCTTCCTTTCAGGTCCTGGAGAGAGCTGGGATGAAACTTGCTTACCGTCTATCATTTTCCCAGATCACAGTTGCCCTTTTAAGAGGCAGCAGAGGGTAATTTCACACAGAAGAGAAGATACACACAGAAGAGAGGCAATGTGACCACAGAGGAATTAACACATTCCCAAATATGCAAAAGCTAAGTTTTTTTCCTGCATTATATATGCCATGCAAGAAATGATAAAAAGAGACATGTAGATTAACATGAAAAGAAACTATAGAGTAACTCAAAGCTGTGTGAGGAAATAAAGATCTCTAGTAAATGACTTATGGAATTTTGTAGTGTAACTTTTTTAGTTTTTTACAATATTTAAAAAAAAGCTGTATAAAAGGTAATTGTTAATGTATGTTTTGGAGCATAGAGTGTGTGGATAAATGCTGTGGCAATAATAACAGAGAAATTACAGATGGCTAAAGAAGATAAAAATCTCAACAATTGAGTAATGTTAGCAGGATAGCAGACTAGGAAGCTCAAGGCTCTTCTCCCATCACAAAGACTGACTTCTCAGTGATAACTTTGTTAAACTCTAAAGAGTAATTGAGAAGAAAGAGCACACAGGCCAATCCTTTCAAAACCAGGAAATGGTTCCAGCGTAATGAATGGGAAAAGCCATGGTGTTTCGCTTACCTATCTGTGGTCCTCCCCCTATACAGCATACCGTGGCACAACTAAGAAGAAACCTACCACAAGAATCTCAGCTCTTTTGAAAACAAGAGGAAAAAGTGTATCCACTATTCTGTCTTGTATGGGGCATGCCCGAGGGACTGATTTACCTCTGACCTGACTTGAAGCACTAATTGGACAGGAAGCAAAATTTGGACATTGCTGAAAACCCTCAAGTACTTCTGCCGGCTATAGCTGCAGTTTTGCAGGCAGACACCAGAGGGAGCAAAAGATCAGAAAATGTTTGGGAGGATCTAGAACATCTAATCAGACATTGGTGAAGGTCTTCCCATACACAAAGCCAGGACACAAAGACTAGGAAAAGTGGATGATTTTCAAGTAAATGCTCAACTTCCAGCAAAATATTACAAGGCATATGGTGAATGTATAGCTAGCCAAATAAAATATACAAAATGAAACATCAGTAATGATCCATTCATTAAAAAACATAGATATATGCAGTATCATAAAGATATTTAATGAGCTATGAGGGAGCACAAGTAAACTAAATCAGGAAAACAAGGCATGAGCAAAATGAGAATATAAGCCAAGGAATAGAAAGTACATAGGAAAAATGACCAAACAAATCCAGGAGCTAGTAAATACAATACCTAAATAGAAAAAAAATGTACTACAGGACTTCAGCAGAAGACTTGAGCAGGCAGAAGAAAGAATCTGCAGACTTTAAGACAGGTCATTCATTACCAAGTCAGAGAGGCAAAAAGTAAGAAAATGAAGGAAGATGAAGAATCATTAGGGATTTACTATACACTATCAAGTAAACTGATATGTGCATTATGGATATCTTACCAACAGAAGGGAGAGCAAGAACGGGGCAGATTGCTTATTTGATGACATAATAGATGAAAACTTCCCAAATCTGAGGAAAGAGATTCACATACAAATTCAAGAAGCTCAAAAACTCCAAGTAGTATAAATTTAAAGAGAGCCACATGAGACATTATAATGTCTGTCCAAAGTCTTTGACTGTCTAAAGTCAAAGAAAAGGAGATATTTTTGAAAGCCAAAAGAAAAAAAGACTTGCCACATACAAGGGAGCAGTCATATGATTATCAGTGGATTTATCAACATAAACTTTGCATGTCAGAAAGGGGTGGGACGACACATTCCACATGTTGGGAAAAACACTCTCATCCAAGAATACCTATCAAAATTGTCTTTTGAAAATGAAAGAGAAATTAGCTTTATCCACATAAAACTCAGAGAGTTCATTATCACTGGATCCTCTCTCTAAGCGATGCTAATGAGAATCTTTCAAGTTGAAATGAAAGGATAGTATATGGCAACACAAAGCCATAAAAAATAAAAAGTTCTATATATTATACTTTTCGTTAAAAAAGAATATATGCATATCATATTGTTACTGTGTATGCATTTATGATTGTACAATAATTCAATTTCTTAATAAAAATAAAATTAAAAAGTTCTCTGGTAAAGGTAAATACATGGGCAAGTATCAACCATCTGTATTGTGATTTTGGCACTAGAATTTAAATAACAAAAACTTTAAACTACAGATCTCTGTTAATGGCTATACAGTATATAATAATGTAACTTGTGGCATAAGATAAGTAGGGAAGCTAGAGCTATAAAAGAGTAGAATTTCTGTATGTGGTTGAGGTAAGTTGTTATCAGTTTAAATTAAAATGAAATAGGTATGGAACAGTAGCTCAGTGGTTGTAGCATTTGCTTGGCATGCACAAGTACCCAGGTACTAACCCCAGGACTACATACACAACTCAGTATCTGAGAAACAAAGGCTAGATTCAAAAATGAAGTTGATTCTCTCTTTCTAAAAATACACAAAGAACACATCTATACATAAAAGGAAATTAGAAGGAACCCCTGTCACATGCTAGGAAAACACAAGAGCAATAATAGAAAAGTAGGGAAAATCTAAAAGCATTCATAAAACAGCAAAATAGCAATATTAAGTCATTCCCTATCAGTAATTACTTTAATTAATTGAGCTTCCAATACAAAGACAGATTGGCTAGATGGACAAAAATAGAATCCCTAAGATGTTTTCTATAAGAGAATCAACTTAGATCAAAGAAACAAATAGGCTAAAAGTGAAAGATGGTAAAATATCAACTAATAGATAACAGGGATGTCTCTACTAACATCACAGAACATAGACTTTAAGTCAGGAATACTTAAAAGAAATAAAAGGTCATTATATAATAATAAAAGGATCAATTCAATAATCATATAAAATTTTGAATATCTACAAAAGAGCTCCTAACTATATGTTGCAGAAATTTAAAAAATTCAAAGGGGAAATAGTTATACAGTCATTGTAGGAGACTTAAATATCACACTTTCAATCACTTGTAAGGAACCAAACAGAAGATCAATGGGGAAATAGAAGACATGCACAACACTGTAAGTATAGACATACATGGAACATTCACTTCAGCAGTATAATAATGCACATTCTTCTGATGTGCACATAGAATATTCTCTGGGAATAACCATTTGCTATGACTAAAGTAAGGTAATAAATTCAAGAAAATTGAAATTACACAAAATACTTTTTTCTTTTTTTTTAATTCTTTTATCCAGGAGTGGGATAACTGGGTCATAAGGTGGTTCCAGTCCTAGTTTTCTGAGGAGTTTCCACACAGCTTTCCAAAGTGGCTGTGCAACCTTGCACTCACACCAATAGTGATAGTGTTCCTTTCTTCCCTCCACCCCTCCAGCATGTTTTTGTTCTGATTCTTCATTTTTGCCATTCTGACTAGAGTGAGGTGGAATCTCAGTGAAGTTTTGATTTGCATTTCTCTGATTGCTAGTGATGTAGAACATTATTCTCATATATATAATGGCTTTTTGGCCTTCCTCCATTGAAGAACTATTTAGTTCCCCTGTCCATTTATTTATTGGATTATTAGTGGTTTTGGTGTTCAGTTTTTTAAAGTTCTTTGTATATTCTGGATTTTAGCTCTCTGTCAGAAGTGTAGCAGGCAAAGATTATCTCCCATACTGTAGGTTCTCTCTTGACAATCTTGACTAATACTTTAGTTGTACAGAAGTTTTTCAGTTTAATGGCATCCCACTCATTTATTCTTGGCTTTAATTGTTGCCCTATGTGAGTCTTGTTAAGGAAGGAAGTGCCTACACTGAGGTAGTGGAGTGTTGATCCTATTTTTTATTCTAGCAGTTGTATAGTTGCTGGTTTAATTTCAAACGCTTTAATCCATTTTGATTTGATTCTTGTGCAGGGTGAAAGATAAGGATCTAATTCCAGTTGTCTGTATATGGCTGTCCACTTTGTCCAGCACCATTTGTTGAACAAGCTGTCTTTCCTCTACACTATATTTTTAGCCCTTTTGTCAAATATCAGAATGTTAAAGAATTGTGGGTTTGTCTTGGTATCTTCTAGTCTGATCCATTGGTCTTCATGTCTGTTATGATACCAATACCACACTGTTTTTGTTACTATACCCAACAGTATAATTCAGGTCAGGTATTGTGACACCTTCTGCATCTGGATTGGTTCCATAATTTAGCTATTGTAAATTGAGCTGCTTTGAACATAGATTTTGCTGTGTCACTGTAATGTGCTGCATCTAACTCCTCTGGAATAAATATCCAGAAGAGGGTAGCTTCCAGCTACCCTCATGTGGTAGGTCCATCCCTAATTTTTTGAGGATTCTCCACACTGCTTTCCAGAGTGGCTGTACC
>PVKS010054548.1:0-10015 GCA_004027875.1 Aplodontia rufa
TTAATTTCATCTTGGATCTTAGATATTTCCTGTCTTATATTGGGTTTGGGTTTGGATTGTTCCTCTTTTCTTAGGAATTTGAGTTGGAGCATAAGTGTGTTTATTTGGGCTCTTTCCTGATTTTTGATGAAGGCACTCATTGGTATAAATTTACCTTTTAAGAATGCCCTGGCCAGTGAGAAATATGGTCTATTATCATGTGTTAAATCCAGATAAGGTGTAATGTTATACAACATAATAATTTTTTAGATATATTGTGGGAAGGGGAAGAGAGGGATAAGGGTAGGTAATTGGGGGGGCACTCCTGGGGGTAATTCTAATGCCCAGAATCTATACACATTTTATATTATTTTGTTAAAATTATGTGTGTTTGTTCAATAATAAATTTCTCAATAAAAAATTTAAAAAAAGAATGCTTTCATACTATCCCAGAAATTTTGATACATTGTTCCATCATTCTCATTCATTTCCAAGAATTTATTGATTTCTTTTTTCATTACCTCTTTTATCCATTCTTCTTTTAAATGGGTATTTTTCAATTTCCAAGTATTTGAGTAGTTTCTGTTATTTTTCTTGCTGTTAATTGCTAAGATCATACCATTGTTATCTGACAAGATACATGGGACTATGTCAACTTTTTTTATTTCTTATGGTTAGCTTTGTAGAATAGGATATGGTCTATTTTGGAGAAGGTTTTATGAGCTTCTGAGAAAAAGGTAAACTCAGCTAATTTCAGATAGAATATTCTGCAAATATCTGAAGTCCAGTTGACTTATAGAGTTGTTTAGGTGAGAGATACTTTGTTGATTTTTTTGCTTTGAAGATCTGTCTATTGTTGATAATGATGTATTAAATCACCAAGTATTATTGTTTTGAGATCAGTGAGGAGTTTAATGTCCTTGAGTACTTTTTCTATATATTTGGGAGGGTTGTATTTGGGGGCATAAATGTTAACTATCATTATGTCTTCTTGATGAATTGTTCCTTTTAATATGATATAATGAACTTTTTTGTACTTTCTGACTCATTTTTGGTACAAATTAACTTTTAAATATAAAGATCACAACATCAGCTTGCTTTTTTTGGGTCATAAGCCTGGTAGGCATTTTGCCAAAGTTTTACCTTCAGTCAGTGTCTATTTTTTGATTGTGAGGTGTGTTGCCTGTAGACAGCATATTGTTGGATTTTGTTTTTTGATCCAGTAGCCAATCTGTGTCTTTTGATGGGGGAATTGAGTCCATTCACGATCAGAGTTAGAATACATATGTGAATCTATGTCACTGTTGTGTTTTGCGCTATCTGGGATATCTTTTAGTGTGTTATGTGATTATTGACTTTCTTCTGTTTATGGGTTCTGGAAGTTGTTTGCATATTCCTTTGAATGAAGTATGTCCTTCAGAATTTTCTGTAGAGCAGGCTTTGTGTTCATGTACCTTGCAGCTTGAATTTTTCATTGAAGTATTTAATTTTCCCATCACATTTAAAGCTGAGTTTTGCAGGGTATGGTATCTTTGGCTGAAAACTGTTTTATTTCAAAATTTGAAAAATATCATTCCATGCTCACCTGGACTTTATTGTCTAATCTGAGAAATTCATAGTGATCCTAATTGGTCTGCCTGTGAATGTGATTTGGTGTTTTACTCTCGTTGCTTTTAGGATCCTTTCCTTGATTTCTCTGTTATTCATTTTATAAATGATGTGTTTCAGTGAATTTCTCATTGATTAGGTCTGTTTGGTGCCCTGTAGCTGTCTTGAATATGATTTTCTGGATCAATTCTGATATGAGGAACATTCTTCTTGGCCATTTCACTCAGAAGGTTCTTAATGCCCCTTGTTTATTGTTCAATGCTTTTTTCAATTCAAATTACTCTCACGTTATTTCTTCTCATCTTACCAAATACTACTTGTAAGTTCTGATCGTGCTCAATAAGATTCTTTTCTGTCTGTCCTCATTGAACTCAATGTTTTTCAGCCTGTCTTCATTGTCTTATGTTCCTTTTTTGATAGCTGTGGTTCTATTTTTTACTGAGTTTATGCTGGCATTAGTATTTTCCAATGAGATTTTGATTTGGTTGACAGTATTTCCCAATTCTAAGAGCTCTGCTACATCTCCTTTCAGAATGTCTAGATCTTTATAGATGTAGTCTCTTATCTCCTAAAATTGCTCTCATCTCTTTCCTTAAATCTTCCTTTAATTATTTGGTGGAATTAATAATCATATCACTGATACATTTTTCTAGGTTTTCATCTAGGACCCTAATCATGGATTCCTTGGATGGTGAGCTGTGGTGTTGAGGTAGAGGACTTTTTCCTCATTTTCAGATACTGGGAGTGTGCTTTGAGACCCAGCACTGAATAATTCTTTCTTGGGAGCTTTGTTGATGGTATTGGAATTTTTATCTCTTTGCTTAGTTGGACTGGGATACAATTTGGACAACACAGTTCAAAGGCTTGCACCCCAATCTGTGAAGCATTGTGGACTTTTAAGTTTTCCAATACTTCAGAGGAGAGGGTGTAGAAATCAATAAGTGCAGTCAAGGCATACAACAGACAATGTCGACTTTAGCTGTTAAAGTATTGTTTAGTATCAACAGGAGCAATCAGATAAGTAGATTTCTTCCATGAGAGCTCTCACACTATACTTGGTTAGCAAGCAAACACCTGTTTTCAAGTATCGTTCACTTCAGTTTTCCAGGACTATTTTAGGTGAGGGAAAAAAAGCCTAGAGAGCAAAGGGAATTAGGTAGGAATGTAATGTGGAGCTTGTGATATAGAATATAGAGCTACAACACAGTAGAGATGATGTAGGCTATTCTGCTAGAAATAAGGTAAAGATAGAAATGGGGTGAGAATGGGGTAATGACTTTAAGGGAGAGTGAGAGGTAATAGAATACATTTTAGGAATTGACAGAATAAAGGGAAGAAGGTGGTACTAGAGACTGGGGGTCTTTCAGCCCCAAAAGACTGGGAACTAGTTTGCAGTATTGCAGACAAACACAGATTGAACCCCAGCAATATGGACACTATAGACAAACACAACAAAACACAGAGACAGTAAAAAACAAACAATCACATAAACAAAAAGTAATATATACACCAAGGAACACCAATTCTGAGAACAACAACAACAAAACAGGAGTTGGAAGTGTTATGAATTATTACCATTGAGGTCAAAATGTACTGTCGGGGTATGTGTTCATAACTCTCTTCTAGGTGGAGTCACTTCCAAGTTCTTTTGTTGTAGGGAATGAATTTTGGTGATCTCAGCTGACATTGAGATTCCCAGGAGGCCTCCCAGTAATATTCTCCTATAGAGGGGTTGCAAACATTCACCATCCCTGCTTCCTGTGAGAACAGACTTTAGGGCCAACCAAGGTGCACTCTTGAGCAGTTTAGTGTCTGCCTGCCCAAATTCTTGTCCCACTTTTGCTGGTGGCTCAGGAGCTGCTGGAAGTCTTGTGGATCTTTGTACAGCTGTAGAGAACTCTTGCTATTCCAAAGAGAGTTGCCCACCTGATCTGAGCTTTCCCAGGACCATTATCACCCTACTCTTGTGTGTCTTAAAGTCCTCACTTGCCTCAGGGTTGATGCATGGTGCAGTCACAACCCCAGCGAGGGGAGGCAAGTGTGAAGGAGACACGAGCCCAGCTAGACCAGTGTTTGTGGAGGTCTCAAATGCAACTACTTGGGGGCATGGAAGCCCAGTCTCACTTGGAGCACCCAGGACCTATGGGACCACATCTGTTCACACAATTCGGGGTCTGAAATTAGAGGAAAGCACTGGAGTCAGGCTGCATCTTCTGTTCATAGGTCCCTGAGATTTATGCTAGCCTCATCCCTGCCTGAGAGTTTCAAGCAGTATCTGTTGGACATGGGGGCTGAACTCCCCCATGCTGTTTAGGTCCTATTGAGCAGAATCCTGGTCATGGACTCCACCCACAGATTGGGAGTGTAATGAGGTGGGAAGGAAACCTCTAAATGTCAGTCACCAGACAAGCAAGGAGGGTCTACCAGGCCCACACTCTCCCCAGGGCAGACAGTCAAAACACTGGGAACCTGGAGCTATTCCTCCGGACTGAACTCCCTATTCCACTCTGGATCTGGTGGTTTGGGGGTCACTGTTCATTAAGCAGTTTCCTCTATTCAAAATAGTGGAGCCACCCCTCTTCTGCATGCAATCAAATTCAGGGGACTCTAATTTGCGTGTATTAAAGCCGTCCTTCAGTTCCTGCTGTTGCCACAGCCCTGGAGCACCAGACTCCTGCTCCCAGACTCCACTGAGTGCTCACCACTGTGTCTTTGCTTATTTAAGTGTGTGCATCTTCCTCTCTTCTGGTGCAAATCCTCAGTCTGCTGCCAGCTGGGTAGCTGGCTCTGGAAAATTATTATTTGTGATTTCCTGTACTTTCAGCTTGTTCATGGCTCCATGTCAATAAACTTCCTTACTTGGATAGTAATGAATTTAGGGAAAAATTTTGCTGTTCACCCTCCTCACAGTAAGGTACTTCTCCCACTGTTGGTATCCTGCATTCAAGGAGAGATTTTTTCATTCAGCTCTGGCACCATGATTAAACCCTACCCAACATTCCACTTTTGTTTGTTCAGTAGAGTAGTTGCTTGCTTTTACCCTGTTAGATTTTATTGTATCTCCTTTCATTAACACTCAGATATTCTTTAAGTTATTAAATTTGTTTGTCTAATTTGTATAGCAAATACAGTCTATAGTAATTAAAATGCTTTGTAATTGAGCTCATTTTAGTGTTTTCTTGACTATTTACTGATTTTAATTAGAATTGCATACTTAGATACAATGAAGCAATTTTTCTCTTCAATTCCAATATAGATTTAAATTACTTTTCATGTGAATTTAATTTCCAGAACAAGGAAGAAGAACAATTTTTTTTTTTATATTCAGAAGTTTAAAATTTGTTTCTTTGATAGTTTGAAATCGATGGGAATATTAATTTTTAAAAAGAATATTTAAAAATCCCCATCTTTTATCTTTTTTCTCCTCCTTCCCTCCTTTAAACAGTTTTATTTTCAAACCTGAATTTCTTGGATACTCTTTCCTATAAATGACTAAATTTTCTTTACGAGTATTAATGATGTAATGAACATGAATCTTGTAATAACTTAAGCCTTAGATTTAGTGAAGCTTAAATTTTCATCCCAAAGAGGCATGAATTTCCGGATGGAATCATTCATTGATTTTGTCATTGTCTAATTCTTTTATTTCACTGCTTGCTTGATTTATTAGCATACACATCAAAGACACTTTCTGCAATAGCCAATTGATGAAACTTAAGTCAGAACTCTTTCTTATATATTTGAAAATGAAGTTTCCAACAATAACAAATATGGACTATGGGGCTGGAGTGGTGGGTTGACAGTTACAGTGCTTGCCTGGCATGCACAGTTTTACAAGTTCAAACCTCAGCACCACGTACGTAACAAAGTCTCAGATCAATGACAGCTACATGAAAAAGCATAGACTCAGATATTTGTACATCCATGTCCATAATAACATTATTCACAACATCCAAAAGCTTGAAGTAACTCAAATGTTCATTGACAGATGAGTGCACAAAAATATTATAATATATATACATATATTCGTATATATTTCATAATATTCCAAATGTAATTTTCATAAATATTCATATATATAATGGAATATAATTCAATCTTCAAATTTTTAGCAATTTTTTATTAGAACATCATATTTATACATAGTAATTGGGTTAATTTTGACAAAATCATACATGTAAAAAGTTTAATTTCAATCCTATTCTCCCTTTTCCTTCCCTCCTCCATCCCCCTATTCTCCTTCATCTACTCTACTTATATTCCTTTTGTTACTTTATTTATTTTTAATTAGTACTTTCTAAATTAGTACAGTCAAAATTCTCTTTGGGGTATATATATATATATATGTGGGGGGGGATATAACATGATTTTGTTAAATTCATTCCATATTTCTCCCACTTTCCCATCCTTCCTTCCTTCCTCTTTTCTCTACTTTCTACTTCACTGATCTTCCCTATATTTTTATGATATCTCAGTCCATCCCCCTACACTGCCTTCTTTTCTTTCTACTGGTCTAACTTTCACGTATTAGAGAAAACATGCAAACTTTGACATTCTGAGTTTGGCATATTACACTTAGCATGATCTTCTCCATTTCCATCCATTTACCAGAAAATGCCATTATTTTATCTTTATTTTGGATGGCTGAAACTTTGTGGAAATATATATACACATTAAATGGTATTCTGGCACACATGTTACTTTATGGATGAACTTTGAAGGCATTATGATAACTGAAATATGAAAAAATTCAATCACAAAAAATATAATTTCAAATATATGAAGTACCAAAAGTAGTCAGATTCATAATAGAGGAAGAAAAGTGGTTGTCAGAGGCTGGTGTGGGAACAGAGAGTTATTGCTTAATGCATATGTATTTTATTTTGTTTGTTTTAGAAAATGCAAAAATTTTAAAGATGGTTAATGCCATCTATGGCAGGGTGAATTTTTTGAATGCCCCTAAACTGTCACCCTAAAATGGCTAACATGTTAAATTTTACATTAGGCATATTTTACTATAATAAACATTGTGCAAAAATGTATTTTACTATCTTTTAGGTGTTTATAATACTTAGTACATCACTTCACTCTTTACTCTTGTACAATCTCTTCTGTGAGATATTATCACCTACTTAAAAAGCCCAGATATGGTCAAGTAGCTTGAGTCTGAAAACTCAGCTACATAAGTTTAGAAAGTAAGGTATTTTTACTGACTGATTCTTAAATCCTGCCCCCAAAGCACAGTTCATGTTTGAGAAAGTTTCTAATCAAAAATTTATAAATAAGGAAAATATGGTATGTTTTTTATAAGTGCAAACGATTTCATTTAAAAGACTGTTCTTGACTAGTAGGATAATCTAGTTATATTCAAACAATGCATACAAAGCTGCTGCAGAAATAAATGTGGTGTATTTCTACCTATAGCTATGAGAGAAGATCCAAAATAATTATGTATAGTATTCTACTACTTATCTAAGAACAGGAGATATGATATATGTATTTGCTTATGTTTAAAATATGAATGAACAAATTAAAAAATAAAGTTACTTATAAAAAAGGGGTCAACAGAGTAGAAGAAAACAGAAGGTAGACTTCTTTGAAGACGTTTTGTAGATTGGCTTTTTAAGCCATATAAATATGTTAATAAACTAATTATAAAAAAGCAAAATAAAAATGTAAAACTTGAGAGCAAGATGAAATAAATTAACTGAACTATGAACTAGAGCACACCTCAGTCAAATTCCTAATATCAGAAAAAATTATATATTTAGTCCATACTACCAAAAGTTATCTATAGATTCAATGCAGTCCTTATCAAAATTCCAATATTAATTATTACAGAATTAGAAAAAATAATCCTAAAATTTATATGGAGGCCCCAACTGTTAAAGCAATATTGGCAAAAAGAACAAGACTGGAATCATCACACTGTCTGACTCCAAAATATACTACAAAGCTATAGCATCTAAAACACATTGTATTGGTGCATTATAATTATGTATAGAATCAGAATGAATTGTGATATGCTCATGCATGCATGATTTGGTAAACTCCATCCATCTTGATTCCCCTATATCTACTCTATTTTCTTGAGATTCCTTGTTTTTATTCCTTTATTTCCTCTCAATAAATAAATAAATAGAAGGATAACCAATAGAGTAGAGGAAGGGGATCAGGGGAAGGCAGAGGGTCTGGGGTGAGGGAAAGAGGAAGTTGTAGAGATTGAAATGGAGCAAATTATGTTATATGTATTTATGAATATGTCAAAATGAACTGTACTATTACATATAATTATAATGCACTGATAAATATTTTAAAAAGAAGAAAATGTGGTATTGAATACATCCATCAAATGATAAATGGATAAGGAAAATATAGGATTTATACACAGTGCCATAAAAAGGATGAAATACTGTTATTTGTGATGACATGGATAGATCTGGAGATCATCGTGTTAAATAAAATAACAAAGTTAAAGCACAGAGGAAGAAGTACCACACCTCTCATGTATGTGTAATCTAAAAAAAAGTGGACATAATAGAATTTGAGAGTTGAATGATAGCTACCAGGGGCTGGGAAGTAAGCACTGGTGGCCAATAGGTAATAAATTATAGTTAGGTGTAAGAAGGTCTGATGTTATTGCAGAGCAGGTGACTATAGATACTGATGATGTTTTGCTCATGTCAAAAATCTAAAAGAGGAGACAACACGGCGGCCACCCCAACAGCAGTGACTCCGCGACGCTCCTGAGAGTCACCTCACACTGCAGACCTGCACGCGGATTCCCACGGTAGGACGAACCTCCCAGTGGGGGCAAACATTACCCCCTGCCAATTTCTTAACTCCAAAGGAATAGTGAAGAGCATTAACGTAAATAAAGGAGGAAGTTTGTGGCACCCGTGTGACCGGCCCCACACCCGGGGGGAGGGGAGCTTCCCCAGAGGGGAGCAAGCTCCCTAATCAAATTCCCTAATCTGGCCTCGAACTACCTGATCTGACTGCTCTTTATATACATGAACTTGGAATTAAGTTCGGGAAGTTTTTGCTCTCATTAACGAAATTACAGCTGCTCCTGCGAGCGGCAGCAGCCGGCAGGTCTTCCTGAGGGCGGGGCTGGCTGCTCAAAAAAAAAAAACAAAAAACAAAAAAAAACACTCTTGGGCTCTCAGCTGCAGCGGTCAGAAAACCAAAATCTAAAACAGAGCAAGAGAGCAAACTTCCTACCCACATATCCTAACCCAGCCGGTTGCGAACTCCCTGATCTGACTGCTCGCAATCCCACCTAATCTTGCATAAAGCCCTGGGAATTAATTGCTAACATTAACAATCTTGTAGGTGGTCCCTCGCCATTGTGACATGTCCCTGAGGGCGGGGCTTGTCCCTAAGGCCCGGGCAGGTAGCCCAGCAGCGTTATGGGGCCTCAGTCCCCAACAACAGAAACGGAAGTTACTGCCCCCCTACCAACTGGTCATCTGCCCTGGGGGCTGTAGCAAACTGCGACACACCTCTGCAGCTCCCAAACCTCTCACTTGGTGACCTTCTCCCCTTTGGTTCATCTGCCTTCCCACCCAAACAAGAGGAGCCTGTGAACAGAGCTTGCTACATCAGGGAGCATCACTCTATAGGGGATCCTTTGCTTCAGCCTCTGCTTGAGACCTGCCTCAGGAGGCTTTGAATATAAGGGGCAGCTTGGGTTTCACCTTAGCATCTGAGCTCCTCCCATAGCCAACGCTACATAGGCCTGGACCTCTCTAACAGGGCGCCTCCTAGTGCTTGCAAAGGAGATTCACATAAACACTGGCACGATCTGTTCCTTTATCTGAGGATGTCAGTCAACCAAACAAAGCAGCTCTTGGGTCTTCTGTGGATCACAGGACACGCAGAGTGGGACACCAGTGATCCTGAGGAAGTGAGTCTCAGGCTAGCCACTCTCCTTGGATCAGTCAGTGACCCACGCATCTACAATAGGATCAACTTGAATGTCTACTACTTCTGAGCCCCAGGTCCAAGAAATATCTAGTGTGTGGATTGGCAGAAAGAAACCATCTCAGGATTCAGCCCAGGGGGCACTGAATATCCCTTTGCAAAAGAAAAAATTTTGAGGAGATCCTTTAAGAAAATCCAGGCCAACAGACTCAACCAATCTGCTTCTCCCCAAACAAGCTCAACTCTGAAGAATCCCCAGCTTGATGTCGAAATTTGTCTCACCACCACATGATATATACCTCCTAATCTAAAGGTCAGAAAACCTCAGAACTGTACCAACTAGTTTTGTGTTTCTATTTATTTTTATTTTTTTCTTCTCTCTCTTTTTCATTTCTTCTTTTTTTCATTATTTTTTTAAATTTTTTAAATTTTTTTTTTGTTAATGGAAATACGGCTGAAAAATAATATTTTTTAATTTCTAACATTACTGTGGGTTATTGGG